>JABWIB010007997.1:11745-27649 GCA_016617825.1 Platyplectrum ornatum | reverse complement strand
GGGGGGTGAGGTGTGTGTGAGGATGAGGGGGGTGAGGTATGTGTGAGGATGCAGGATGGGGGGTGGGAGGTGTGTGTGAGGATGCGGGAGTGCGGAGGGGGCGGGAGTAGGCACGAGGACACGGTGAGGAGGAAGCACAGGGACAGGTAAATACCAGGGAGGGGACACAGCGAGACAGCAGAGGGAGGGGACAGACAGACGCATGCACGCAGTGACTGTTCCTGCCTCCCCCACACATCCAAGGACCTCTCACCACTGTGGGACCCTCCTCCTCCCCATTACTGGGGTACAGCACACGCCCCCCGCACTGCACACACACAGCCGCTCATCGCACACACAGAGGGGGGTGATGGAGGATGTCACCTCGCACACCGGGGATCACACACACCGGCTCCCGTGCTGTCACTTTCACAGCTTTTAATTAAGCATCCCCCCCCCCTCCTATCACCCCTCCCTCTGCCTGTCTCACTCGCTCACCCCCTCCACTGGAGAGCTGGGAAGGCAGCGGGGGGAACAAAGGAGAAGGGGGCAAGGGGAGAGGGGCAAATAGGAGAGGGAGACACCAAGAGGACAGGGAGCGCAGGCTGGAGAGCGCCGGCAGGTGAAATCAGACAGACGAGACATCATCGGAGCTGCTGCTGCATCCTGACACATCGGATCCCTGTGCATGGAGACACCCAGGGGGAGGTGAAGGGGCTGCAGCGGGTCCAGGCAGGTGCTGTCTATCTGCAGACATGGGCAGTGTGTGAGGAGCGGGCATCTGCTGGAGACAAGGAGTGATCCTCACACATGGCTTTCCTCTCCACCCCTGCACACTCTTAATTCTTCTCCTTATTTATTATTATTATTATTATTATTATTATTATTATTATTCTGCGCCTGGGCCCATTCATCTGACCTTGCTCTGGAGACATCTGTATGTAGGGTATTCCCATTCCCTTTCCTTTCCGCATGCTCTGGAGACGTGGACTATGTGACAGTATTAGTGTATATGGGGCCTCGGGTTCCCATCATCCTCATTGTGCGCTGGTAGAGCAGAGAATTCTACCTGTTCCTCACCCATCAGCGTCTTGTTTCTCAGCTCCCGCATTGTATTTGGACATTCTCCATTTTTATTCGCTCTGGGGTGTGCTGATGTTTTCCCTTTTGTAATACACCTTCTACCCCCTNGTGCCTCATGTTTTTGGGGGGCTCAGCCCCCTTCTTCTTGCCATTTTCCGCCCTGCTCCGTTAAATCATGAAGCCCCTGGAAAAATTCTTAAAGAAGCAGAGTTCCCACCTCTCGGGCCCTCGACACCTGCACCGGAGGCAAAGCGTTTCCAAAATATTGCCTTCCTTCTTGAGGGACACACCAGGAGACTCCTCCGGTGGGGAAAGGTGCGAAGAAGACCCTTCTGGAGACCCTCAGCCTTCTCATGACTGCTTGGAGCTACCAGATGGACTGCGTTCTCCCCTGTCCTTCTCCTCTGATGAACTGTCCCCGTCAGAACCTCTGACACCCCCGCCTGGGTCTGGCGGATGGACACTATCCCCTCCTGGGCCTTTACTCGCACCGGATACATCGGAGGCCCTTCTGGGAAGGGTGCTGGACCAGTTGCTGAGCGCCCCTAGACTGAGTGATGCCGCGGGTAAGTAAATGAAGCAGTGTATGGCAAGAGGTGCCGCATGGGCCCAGGGAACCACCTGGCATTTACCAGAAGCTAGAACTTGCTTGACCCTTCACACATTATTAAGGGTGTGCTCTGTTTGTAGAATGATAGGCATAGTCTATGCTACTTGCGCTTCTGTAATGTAGTGCCATAATACAATAATACATCACACGTGACCCGCAGAACACATACATCAAAAATTTTCATTTCGTATTTCTGTATTTTAACATTTACATTATACCATNAATACTGGAAAGCTGTGTGAGTGCACATGCCCATACGGGATCCCTGGTGAAGGGCTGGTATGNGTGCGACTCTATGCATTACTGGACATAAAGAGACCATTGTTGGGCTGTGTGTATTTTGCTTGGTAAAAGTATGCTTACACAATGAATACGCAATTAGTGTGCAATAACCGGCTATGTGTACATTATTGTGTATTTGTACTGTGTAAGACGGATATGCTGGAAAGTGTATTTTTCTCCTGAACATGGCATTAAACATGCATACGCCCCAAGCAAACATCCTCATAACTCATGAGCGCACACATTTCCCCTCACTCATAGCACAGGCCTGACGTGTGTATAGGTGTGTAGTATGTGGGGGAGGATTGGAAGACAATCAGGGATATCCTCATATTCTCCCATTATATATACTACACCAACGCGAGGCTGGCAGCCAGGGTCCAGACACTGGCGTATTTGCTGGATTACATCTAATAGCATTTATATGTAGCGCGGCTGACCACTGTAATGTGACACTAGAGGATAACTGACATGTGCAAACACTATAAATGATACTTCTGGGACCAATTACATTAACAGTATTACTTTATTTATTCATTAGCAGGTTTTTATGTAGCGCCATCACATTACGCAGCGCTTTCCAATTTCAACAACTTAAACTTCAATCGCCAATGTCTCTGCCCCCTGAACAGATACACACTATGGATGGCAGGGTTATAGACATTGTATACTCATACACATGTATACATAGATATACTGCTGCGTCTGATACGTAGCCAGTATGAGATGGGTATAGCGGGTCTGACACGTGTCTTAGCCATGGGTGATGAGTGTGTAACACATGTAAGACTAGGTGCTGAGCACAGCTGTATATATACAACGGCTATATCAGTGATGAGGTGTGCAATACCCTGGGTTCATTATCTGCGTGTGTTTAACTATGGGTCATTGAACCTGATACAGGCACATATAAAAGACTGACGCATTGAATGTATGACTGGCTACGTCTGCCATACTCTGCATCATATGTATAATGTATACTGTAGATCAGGGGTTTGCAACCTTTTTGGGGGGAGAACCAATTACCCAGTAAGGAATCATGTTAAGTACCATATTGCTTATCATGCAGATACATTCCCATTATTATTATTATTATTATTATCATCATCATTTTTTAAAGATATTTTGCACTGATTGAAGTACATTTTCTACATATTCCATTCACACTACATTATATATATATATATATAAATATATATATATATATAAATATAAATATTTTTATGTGTTTATTGTTTAAACTCCAGAATATACAGTCACATTGGAAGACATATAATTAGAGTAATCTAATAGATCTAAGCTATAGAAAAAGATATTCAATATTTAATAATAAATACAATGTTCAATAATTAATATTTCCACAGAAAACGTAGGAAGAAAATGGGTTGTATAGAAGGGGGACAGATGCATTGTTACAAGTTTTTATTCATTTTCATTTTATGTTGCCCTTTCCAAACTAGCAACTCATGATCAGTGTGTTTAGTTTGTGTAGATTGATGGATTATTAGTAGTGTTGTATGATATATATATACCATGAAGTGATAGAGAATTGGTAATATACTTGACAAGGTTTGTTCATAGTGTAGAGAAGAAGCTAGCTGCTAGCTATTTCTTTGACATGGTCGCCTGTAGCCAGGACATTGAAACACATGGAATTACTCGTCTAATAAATAGCTGAAATGCACTTTGCCATTTGGTATCACACTCGGTTCAAATAAAAGTATGACTGATACTGCTATACTAGCTTAGCCAGTCACCCCGACCACCTCTGGCTGAGAACCTGTTATGTACTAAGAACAGAACTTGCTATATATATTATATTGAAGCATATTTCACATGATTCACACAGGGATATTTAGTATAACAAGAACAAAAAAAGGTTATGAGAATGTAGTGAAAATATGACAGGTTTTATTTGGAAACAGTTGGAAAACACTGAGGTCTAAATTTACTAATCGGGGAGATTGCAGGGTAATTGAAAAGTGTGGATGTTGCCCATAGCAACCAATCAGATTCAAGCTATCAGTTTCATTTTACATACTGGAGAATGTGAGTTCGAATGTGATTGGTTGCTATGGGCAACATCCCCACTTTTCAATTTTCCTGCTTAGTAAATTTAGGCCTGAGAGAGAAAGAAAAAAAGATGTCGTCACGTAGGGACCTACATCTACCTACAGAGACATTACATGTGTTGTGGGAGGAGGTAGAGTTTTATGCTGTGGAGATCTAAGGTTTCCTTGTGTGCTACATCTTATGTCATGTGACTGTGGTTATCATGGTAACCGCACAAGTCATCAATGGCAGATAAAATATAAGTAGCTAAGTCTTATTTTACATAGAACCTTTTTGAATGAAGAATGGCCATTATTGATAAAAATGTGTATGAATTGATTAACATTTTATTTATTATGTTCAAGGAAAAATATTTTTCAGGGTCCAAAAGTATATTCGATGTCCACCTGCCTGAAACGTTATCCAAAAGTAATAATCTCTAAATCACTTTATTAATATATACATTTTTTTTAGATAGATGCCTTCTATTAAAACATTATTCATAATGAAACAATATAAACAAGGCTTTATATAGTGGCATTATATGACATAGCACTTAATAAATTCAATTACAGTAATCAATCAATATGAAACAATATGGTAAAAGAACGGAGGATAGTTTTAGTATGGAAAGAGAAAGTGTAATAGAAAGAAAAATTGGTTATATAATGAATTTATTGAGAGTGTGGAAAAGAGGAGAGTTTTAAGGAAGGCCATGAAAGTTTGGAGAGGATAGCCTTAATGGGCAATGCCGTTTATTCCATAGAATGGGTGCAGTCCTAGAGAAGTCCAGTAACCAGATCATTTTGTAAGTAGAAGAGAGTTGTAGAACCTGTGAAGAGAGAAAGCCTGGGAAGATTAAAAAAAAAAAAATAATAACATATATGGATGTATATAAATGTGTTTATGCATGGGTAAATAAAAATACACCTATATATACGCATTAGTATACCTTAATACATATAGGATAACCTATAACTCATCTTCAGAAGTCTTCTCAGACTGCTCCTACTGTTACACAACTTCTGCTTGAACCAGTATCGTTCTGGGAACAATTGTCGCAGGAGATGATTTTGTAGATCAGCAAGAGGATTATGTAATTGATTATGCAGAATACAGACAACCAATGTAGAGACTTAATGTGGCCATCCACTGGTATGATATCGCTCTCATGGCGCCCATACCAGAATAAAAATATACTTACTGTTTACCAGCTGTGGCTGGGCACCGGAGCGGTAAAGATAAGATAAGGGTGACGCCTGGTCTGGTCTGCTTGTGGAAATGGAGGAAGGACCTTCAAATCTCCACCAGAGTGATTATCTGTGGAAACGCAGCGTTATCGTCCCCACACACGCTAGAGTGGTAATTACGTATGAGAAGAGAAGTCCTGCTTGGATTGGAAGGCATCCTGCCCTGCTGATTGGATGGGATGCCTGTCAAATAGCGCAGGACTTCCTGTCCCCTTTCATATACCCCGCTCAGATTGCCACAGTGGAAAAGGCACCGTTTCAAGGCAATCTGAACAATGCCTTTTGAAAACGGCGCCTAAGGATGGGCGGCTTCCAGAGCCGCCGAAAAAGAAAGCTTTTTTAAAGCAAACTGAAAGCCTTTCTTAAAGCAAACTGAACGCTCTGGCATGCCGGCTCCAGCGCGTATGAGGGGAGGCGATAGGCCTAAAAATAAAAAGACATGTGATCATTACGATCACAGTCTTTTTAGGTTCCCTCCCCTTCTCGTGATACTTTTAGCTCGACGGCTCTGCCTGCGGCTTTTTGGCCGCAGGCAATCTGAATGCGGCAGTACTTACCTCTCTCTTGTGGCTCTGGAGAGTGTTTCATCATCAGTGTCTTGTGTTCTGCAGTGATGGGCGCCACAGAACATAATACAATGATTAAAGAATAGGAGCTAGCGTTTTCTGTCATTTTATTGCTGTTTAAAAACCAAAATCCCACGCATACTAGGATTTTTAGCCCAATCCATGATAATTGTGGAATTGGGTTGATAATCATCTAGCACAGGCTTGTCCAACGTGCGGCCCTCCAGGTGTTGCAAAACTACAATTCCCATCATGCTTTAACTGCTTANACAGTNTNTTCCTGNCAAAGCATGCTGGGACTTGTAGTTTTGCAACACCTGGAGGGCCGCAGGTTGGACAAGCCTGATCTAGTGTGTGGCCAGGTTAACAGTTCCAATTTTTCATCATGGATTCCTCTTGTAGCCAGTATTAGTAGTGCTGTGTTTGGACTGATGCTGTTCTGCTGATGTGTTATGTATATTGGTCATTAGAATAATCTGGCTGGTGCCATCAATGGTCTAATAAATCACCTGTTTATCAGGACACTTCTAGGGTCCCATAAAGTCTCATTTTTCCAAATCCGCTAACATATAGCACACAAGTAAATCTTCCACATAAAATCTCCTTTTCCACTGTATTAGGTGTCATTTTATATGTGGATTATGGATCTGACTATAGTCACCTATGCTGTCACTGAGTTATATAGAATAAGGTAGTATTAAAGGCATGTATGGTGGTAAGTGTGTCATTTATGTTGGGTTTGGGGTTTTTTTTTGCGAAAGGGGAACCAAGAAGAGGGCTGTGTGTTATTTATTGTGTGCTGGAGTTTGAAGGACTTTTATGGATTTATATTTGGGGTTTCCCCACTTGTCACCTGCGCTGCAATATTCACCCTATTTTGTATATTGACAATTCACCCTGTTTTATATATTGACCCAGGTTACCACTTGTGCATAACATGAATATGGCCTCCCCCAGATTATTCCCTCGCCTTAAGACCTGTATGATAACCGAGATGCATAGACTGATAGACTGNGAACGCGCTGCATGTTACAGGGGTTGTTATACAGGAAATTTGTAGTGTCCAATCACACCTTTATATCTCTATCAATAAGCCTTGTTGCAGGCATTTCATTTAGGTTTGTTTACAAGAATAGAACAGTTTTTACTGAGCATTGTTAATTATATGGTTTATCCCAATTTTCACGTTGCCACTTGAAATACTGATCTATTATTATGGTCTTTACTGGTGCAGAAATGTGAGGCTGAGCACTGTGGGCCTGTCCTCGTCTCTTACTAATAAGGTGCGTGGGCAGAGAGGACTGTCACTCTGTTTGCTCTCCCAGAAGCACATGAGAAACATTTAACCTTCTCCTGACAATAAATCTGCACAATTAAACAAATAGTATTGATTTATACCCAGAAAGCGCGGGGTTAATATGTAGTGTAATAGCGATTATATTCTATGTAAAGGACCATGCAGCAGACAACCACATTTTTGTATCTTTATTTTTTCATTATGTAAACCAGGCCTGTCCAACCTGTGACCCACCCCGGTGTTGCAAAACTACAATTCCCAGCATGCTTTGTCAGTAATAAACTATGTCTCTGCAGTTAGTATAGAAATGCTGTAGTTTTGGTGGGCCAAATCTGATCTATACCTTTGGTTGTATTGCCGTCCAAACAGTGAAATGTAAGACCATCTTATATGGTTCAATAAAACTGCCAGCACAGGCTCATTATAGTGCTGGAGATTATCAGGGCAGGATCACTTACAGCCTGATCGCACTTTAATATCGCCTCATGCGTAATTCGTCCCTGTGTTTGTACTGCACATGCCCAGAACCGTGATTTACAGCGATTACACATGAAGTTGGGAGCAACTCCATTCCGTGTGTACAGATTGGGTCCTGTAACGTAGGGGGAAGCAGTTTAAATTGTACAGTATAGACTGGGCCTGTCGTACAGATATTTTCGATGCAATGCATGCGTAGAATTTTAGTTCTGGTCCGTGTGAGGGGAGTGCCAGCGGAGTACATTGTGAAGATACAATCAAGAAGAATAAGGATCAGGAACCAGATCCAGGTCTCCGCAAGAAATCAGTAAACCTGCAGACTAGTGCAGGAGAGGGGGTGAACTTGCAGCTGGTGCACTAGATAAAGTACATATTGGGTATATTAGGTGCATATTATAATGTATACGGGTTATATTTGATTATTTAGTATATAGTGTGCCCCACATACAGGTGCATAATAATGGACATTAGCACAATTCTCATTTTTTCAAATTAAAGCAGAAAATCTGCAGTTAAAGCTCATCTTGTTTGTTTCATGTCCAATCCATTGTGGTTGTGTAAATGCAAATTAGCAATGCAGTGCTGGGTTACTATATACTATATATACTGTATAGTGATCACCTAAGTTATAACAGAATCATACCGTGCTGGGTTACTATATACTATATATAATGTATAGTGATCACCTAACTTATAACAGAATCATACCGTGCTGGGTTACTATATACTATATATAATGTATAGTGATCACCTAAATTATAACAGAATCATACCGTGCTGGGTTACTATATACTATATATACTGTATAGTGATCACCTAAATTATACCGTAACAGAATCATACAGTGCTGGGTTACTATAAAACACACATTGATTTCTAAACTGCAGATTACCAGGACATGATCAAACAGTGCTGATTTACTATCTAATTTACAGTAATCTCCTAACTGCAGATTATCAGACAATACTGGGCAGATTATCGGACAATACCAGGCAGATTATCAGGGCAGGAGCTACGGAAATAACATGTTATGTAATGTAGAAGGATTTTTGAACTTTTGTCTACTAATGCTCTTTTCCGCTTGCAGAGCTATACATATGCCATTATGTACTGTAGTATAGGTATAATAGGGTGTGCCTTTTCCTTACAAAGTAAGACATGTCAGGGCACACTACAAATAAATATTTTTGTTGTTTCATAACTGATGATCAGGTGTCATATAGACAAGATTTGTGTACTCATGTAATAACCTTTTCCTCTTCTCTTTTGTTCCCTCTTCCTTTAGAGTTAGCGCTGGACGATTTTATACTCACCCATACTTTATTTCTACCTACGGAAGAACTCCTGGTCCAGTTACAACAGTAATATCCTTTCAGATGACTGCTGCTGCCCATTTACTTGATTATTCCATGTATAAGTGTTACACCTATAACTTGCTTATGCCTTAAACACTGTGTAAAAGTGTATAGCTACTATGTAATGTACTTGCTTCACTGTTTTATGTACCTGTTCTATGGTTTATCTGTAAAATATGTACTTATAATGCATAGCATTTCATGTATTGAACGCCTGGCAATGTGCCTGCAAATTATGGAGAGCTGAATTCTTTCATATCTTAGGTCTAGATTATGAGGTGTGGTATGGACTGCGCAAAATGTCACCAGGAAACGTTTTTCTAGTTTACTGATCTGATTTTAAGCAAAGCCTGGACTTATGAACAGAATATGAAATCTCCAGCCGTGCAGTTATGTATCAGCACTGCATTCATTACCCCAGTGCTTAGGAAACCATTCACATTGATGGGCAGGACCCTGCTTTAACTTTTTGCCTTTTAAATGGCTTCAGATCAGAAGAATCTGTCATCCCTATGAATCCCCTACTTTAAGATTACACCCCTACTACTTACAAGAGCAACCCAGCACCCGTTTAGAAATGTCAGATTTCAGAAGTCAATCAAGTTGTTTTCTATAAAGGGCCAATCAGATTAGAACCAATGTTTGAATGTTGGTGACACTGCAACCTTTAATTTCCTTAGATAACCGATGTCAGACCGGGAAGGGGAAGGGGACAATTTATCCCTCCCAACACTTTTAAAAGGGCCAGAGGATGTATTATAAGTCTTATATCTGCATTTTAATCATATAGACTCTTCAATTATCTGCTATATAGCTGAATGATGCATATAAATATATAAATATAAAGTGGATCACAGTCATGCCAGTGCACCCTTTCCCTTCCCTTCCACTCTATAACCCACTAACACGCTCAAACAGCTTGATGGTTATAGAATATGTACCATTGAAATACAGATGCACACACAGGATGTCGTCTCTGTCCCAGGAAGATTAGACCAGATTTTAGGCACTATTGACTCACAACTTACTCAAAATGGGTAAAACCATGTTGAATTGCAGGGGAGGTAAAATGAATGTCAGTGTTTGCATGCAGGGAGAATACTTTATTGTTGCCTGTTGCACACAGATACTGACCAGCGTTACTGTTACACTGTTATTAGACTTGCGCTGGAAACATCATCTGTCACCTGTAATACTGATTGCTACTTATTCAAACCTCCCCTGCAATTCACCATGGTTTTACCCACACTTGAGTAAGTTGTGAGTAAGTCAGTAGTATGTAAGTAAGTCTGAATTTGGTCCATTGAGTCACATGAGTCATGAATCAAGGCCAGAGGGCATGAGAGTGCCATGCAGGGGACCAAGAGAGTGATATGTAGGGGGAAATGAGAGTGCCATGCAGGGGACCAAGAGAGTGATATGTAGGGGGAAATGAGAGTGCCATGCAGACATGCAATATATAACACAAATGACATTTCCCTTAATCTAAACACCTTCTGTGGCTGTAGCCGGCATACTTCTCCAGCATGGGAAGGAAGCGATGCTCTGCAGAAGAAGCAGGCTGTGCTCTGCGCCCTCTTACATCTACTGGACACGTACAAGGATTCTCTGCAGGAAGAGGAGAGGAGCTTCCAACTCATTAAGGTTAGAGGTGACCAACAAATGGAAAGCATTACAAGTATCAATGTTTGTACTAGAGATCTACATATCTAATAGTAGTGGTGTACAGATATCTGGGGTCTTCATCAGATGTATAAAGTCAAAATGTCATGGAGTATCACCAGGCACATCGATTGTTAAAAGATGCTGAATGTATTATGGGGCATCTGTGAACTACACACAATAGGCCATTGTTTTGCTTGACCAGTATTAATCCTATCATTGTATGATTATGGCTGCATTGGGGAGAAGTTACAAATGTGTTTTTGGGTTCTTCACTTGACATTGCTGTCTTGCAGGATTTCTATGTCTTGGTGATGCGTGACGCTCCAAACCTTCCACAGCTCGAGGGAAATGTCATCCGATTACATCGATTGGTGGAGACAGCTGAACTTAGGTAAAATATATGCTGTCAATACCCCATATTATATACACACATAGCACATCTTACCTGCAATTCAACATGGTTTTGCCCATGAGAGTGTAAATCTGAATCTGCNCACTTTTCCTAAGGTCACTGTTTCCTAATTATACACGGATAATGAAACCCAGTAAAATTAACTTTACACAAGTTGATAAACAATGAATGATTATGATGAATGTAATAATGTGATACAGAATGATGACTCTTTATTCAGGCTCACAGATGGCAGTGCTGCTCCATGCTCCAAACAGGTCAAGCCACTCTTCCGCCATTTCCGACGGATTGACTCCTGTCTGCAGCCGCGAGTGGCGTTCAGGGGATCAGATGAGAGTAAGTTTTCTATTCTCTTTGTAATTTGTCCTCATTTTGCCTCGGTGTTATCATGTCTGCATAATGGTAAGGACAATCAGTCTTTATATTATGTATACAAATGCCACCTGTTGATGTGGAAGTTCTGTTGTGTATGACCCACTTTTCTTGTATCCTGCATTGCTTTGGGTTATAGTAATTTATTCCAATCTGGCTGTGTCAGTTTTCTGCAGAGTCTACATGCCCGATCATTCATATGTCACAATCCGGAGTCGTCTCTCTGCATCAGTCTCTGANATTCTCAGCTCTGTCTCGGAGAAGCTGCAGTACTCGGAGGAGCAAGGGCAGAGAGAGGAGCCTCTTGTCTTGGTGGCTGTTACCAGCTCTGGTGGTGAGTGGAGTCGATCTTTTTATTATGTATGGACAATCCCAGTTTCAAACAATTATCCTTCCAAACATACAATAAACAAGTCTTGGGAATGATATTGTGCAAGACATTATGTGATCGCATAGGGAGTGTGTGGTGGATCAAGGGGCTGTGCGGGGGTGGGCGGTGAAAACACAGGAGTAATGAGGCAGGTTTGGGCCCTGTAGCTGGAGATGGGGCCCGCCACAATTAATGTAAAAAAGCTGTCATTGATAACTTAAAAACAGCACTTGGTACCCCATATAGCTGAGCTACTCGTAATGCATTTATAATTTGGTCTTGTACATGGAGAGCCATGTGCCGTCTTATGCCGTCATTCTGACTTTACAGGGCCCCCTCTCCTCTAGAGCCTGATGCAGCCACAGACATTGCACCACCTGTAGTTACACCCATGGGTGAAAAGGTAGATCTGGTGCTATACTCTGCACTATGACAGGGGTAGGCAATTTGTGGCTCTCAAACTACAAGTCCCAGCATGCTTTACCTGCATAGATATAGTTGATACCAGACAGCATGCTGGGATTTGTAGTTTGTTCTATGCATGGATGCTGTATGACTGATAGGCGACTAATTATGTCAAGGTATGGTAATAAGACTCTTATGCTTTGCAGGTTTGGTTCTATGTCTGTATATGATGGATGTGAAAGTGTTAATGAGTGGTGAGCAGACAGACCCTTGCGCTGTGAAGGGGTGGCACGATTACTGTGTGTGATTTGAATCTGCTAATGTTAATGTGTGATGAAGAGACTGAGACTATGCGGTGTTGGCACGATTACAGTATTTGATGGGAGGGTGTGGTGCTGTTATTATGAGGAGGCTTGTGTTAGCACTATAGGTTATAGAGCAGCAGATGATTTCTATTTGAGACTGTATTTGATGACTTTAGTAATGGTAATGTTCCTCTGTGGAATAGGGAGCTTGTTATTATTATTTTAGTGTAAGAATAGCACAGTTCTGTATTACATTAGTTACATGTAATGGAGAGGCTAGCTGTTTATGTNTATTACTACTGACCTTGTTGCTGGATTGCCTTCTGTTACATTATGCTATTGAGAATTAGATTAAGATGTCTTGCATGAAAAGCAGATAACCCAAACAAATGAGTTTATTACCATTACTGGTAGCAGGACTTCTCACGCGCTGCACCCACTCTCTAGAATAACCTTCCTTGTCCTTACCCTACAAACTTTTAAGCACTCCTTTAAAATGTATCTGTTTAGACAAGCTCCTCAAGATCCTCAACCTACCTAACATGTTCTACCCTACTTATAACTATTTACCCTCAATATCTGCTACTAACACTGCTGTGTGACTGGATCATACAGAGCACTCAGCATGTTTACCTTACAACCTGGCTGGTCCGTTGTATAATAAATAGCACTTACCCCTATGTATCAATCCCTAGTATCCTATAATGTGTCTCTGATAGGGATAATTCATTACAAACTGCACTTTATTGTAGAGTTAAATGAAAAGACTTACACATGGGTGTAACTACAGGGCGTGTGATGGGTGCACAGGCCCCTGAGGAAAGGGGGCTCATAGCAGCTGTCACATTGACAGATTAATACAGCACCCTGTACTACATGTAGGAGTGCTGAGCGCTGTTTATAAATACCTCGCAAATAGCTAATTTTTTTACATGAATCGCGGCCCGGCGCCACCCAATAATCCACCCATCCAAATGCAGGCTCAAGCCTTCACCCTTCACAATAGAGAAACCTATTAATGTAAATATAGCATAGTAAATACTACGCCTGGGGCTTTCACATGCCATGGGATGGCTCGCAGTAACCATCACACCAGGCTCTAACTTGTAATGTCAGAAATCCGAAAATTCAGAAGCGAAGAAACAAAGGAAAAGCAGCGAAAGATGTAATGCAATGCCTAGCGACGCTGGATCTGGAGCACAGTACTGGGGGTGGGTGACATCTCTGGAGTGGGAGTCTGTCACATAGCGAGAATCTGTCACTATCTGTGCATGTCATTGAATGTGTGTGGAGTGATAGGAGGGAGGGGATGTCACAGCATGGATTTACATGTGTGCGTGCCGAGTAGGCACAGAGTTCCGATGGTGCCTCTGTATCTGAGGGGCAACCTGTCAATGCATGTGAATGTCAATGTGCCAGAGAGGGACAAGGGGCTGCCGGAGTCTTCTACAATAAAGAGTGTGTGTGTGGAGAGAGAGCAATGCCTGTTTATCTGACTTGTGTACAATATATTACAATTCTGACACAACGGTCCAGCTTCTTCTGGCCTTATCCAATTGTGATTGATGCAGAGTGTTGGGGAGAGTCCTGATTTACTAAACTACAAAATAGGAGATGTTGCCCAACCAATCAGATTCTAGCTGACTTTCTATAGTAAAGGGAGACTTAGAGCTAAATCGGAGTGGTTGCTATAGGCAGCACTTTTCCGTTCCCACATCTTAGACCCTGGAGAGTTATGGTGGTCACCAGTGTTATTCCATAGTGTGTAGCAGAGTTGCCTACTTTTGCAAATGTATTTCAGGGAGATTGTGACAAATGGGGTGTAACTTGGGCCACCAAAGGGGTGTGTCCTGTGGATAGCTCCACCCATGGGTGTGTCTAGCTCTGCCATGAGAACTATTTCACAATAAAAATATCTGCGTCAGTATTTATTATTTCTTAAATTNTCAGTAAATAATCACTGTCACTATTTATTGTGAATAGATGTAAATAGGAGAACCAGTAACTTCATTATCTGTATAGAAATAGGACACAATGTGTGATTTCTATCATCATAACACAATGTCTTCTTCACCTGAATGAGCATCAGGGAGATTATCCAGCACTTCAGGGAGTCAGGGAGATCACCCACTTTTCAGGGAGTCTCCATGATATTCCGGGAGAGTTGGCAACCATGGTGTGTAGTCAGCATAACTTAATGGAGGTTTCCAGGTAAATGTGTCTTTCTTTAAACCTGTGTTACAAATGAATGGGGGAAGGGGTTAGAGAGGAAACATAGGTACCAGG
This sequence comes from Platyplectrum ornatum, assembly GCA_016617825.1. Lineage (NCBI taxonomy): Eukaryota > Metazoa > Chordata > Amphibia > Anura > Limnodynastidae > Platyplectrum > Platyplectrum ornatum. The sequence continues at coordinate 12,883 of JABWIB010007997.1, read as the reverse complement.
CAATTAAATATGTTAAATTGAGTTAGGAAATGTCAAAAATGAATGATGATCCGGCCTTGGTCAGAGAACCTCCTGTTACTATTCACATGCCGTCTCTCATTCTCTCTCCTCTCAGACAAGGTTCTTCTAAAGCCGGATGATGGCTGTATCTTCACCACTCTGGGAATTAATAGTCATCTATTTGCGTGCAACCGAGAAGAGCTGCGCTCTTTGGTAAGCATGAGAAACTTGTCTACCTTAATCTTTTACCATGACCCCTGATAGCTTCATATTCATTATGTTTGAGGACTACGAGCATGACATGGGCATAATAATGATGATCATTTGACAAAATGACCACAGTAATAAGTGTACTGGATAGATATTAATGGAATGAACTTTTGTTTTTTGAACCTTTCAATGATTAAATAACTTTATGTACCAATGCCTCATAGGTTCCACTGCCAGAAGAGGTTCAGCTACCCCCTGAGGATTCTCATATTCATAGAATCGAGGCAGAGGATTTAGCCAATCACCTCAGTGCTTTTCACTGGGAACTCTTCAGCTGTGTACATGAGGTATGTTCATTCAGCTGACAGCCATTGTGGCAGCCACAACACTGTATCACCCCCCCCTTCCTCCGTAACCATTTAGAGAAGATGTCCGAAAGAAGAGCGTAGAGGTAACCCTGGGATTATATATGAAAATAATCATATTGCTAGAGGCTACAGAACAGTTCACCAAGAGGTAAGATCCTGTGACAAGAGCAGGTGCACCTTATATATATGTTGGGGTTTATTCAGAGAACAGGCCCCTGGGCAAGTGGAATATAGCACACTTAAGAAAAGAGGAGTCAATGTAACCTGACTGTGAGTTCTAAGAAGCAGCTACTGCTTTGCTGTGTACAGTCTCATGACTCGGCAAGTCTCTTATTGCCTCAGGTGTCACATTTTAATTTGTTTTGTACATAACTCGCTCTCTCTGCCTTTCTCACTCTTATTTCTCTCTCAAATAGGTTTGGGTTAGGCTGTTGGGAGGGAATAGAAAGGGAAGGTTAGGGTTGGGCTGCGGGTAGGGAACAGTTAATAGAAGGGGAAGGTCAGGGTTAGGCTGTGGGGAGGGAACAGTTAATAGAATGGGAAGGTTAGGGTTAGGCTGC
>JABWIB010007996.1:0-11716 GCA_016617825.1 Platyplectrum ornatum | reverse complement strand
TATATATATATATATATATATATATATATATATATATATATATATATATATATACAGAAACCAAAAGGTTAAAGGGTAAAACAGGTGGAAGTTTACATCTAGGCAAGTCAGTGTTAAATGTTAGGGGATGGGAGCTGGGGATTCAAATGGTCTTCCATCAGAGACTGCAGTGTGTAGGCTCCTCCATTATGTTCGGTGTATGGTTGCCTATTGATATAGAGCCATTCGAACTTGCAAACCACATACCATTTAGAGGTGATGTCCTAGCAAACTATATAAAGGAACAGTTGGTAGAATATGAAAAATATTCTCTCTGAATGCAAAGAAAAACTTTCACTTACCTTTACTTACCTTTCCCTGAAATTCAACATAGTTTTATCCAGGTCTAATTGTACACCTATTTTCCTGTACATTTCCTACTCTACATTATTTGCCCAACAAGGTGACCATTGATTATGTGGGTGCATATATATTTCATTATAAAACAAATACCACACAAATAATTGGTAGTTGGTTTAAAGATGACAGATTCTTACCTTGACAGACCAAAAGTCAAAGGACAGAAGGAGCAGGATAGTGACAAAACACGTGACAAAGCTTTTGCTGAACCAGTCACAGAACAAATACGCAACAATTGCACCAATTCGAAAAAATAGATGGAAAAATGTAGCCAGAGGATGCCTAAGGAAACAACCCAGATATTACCGTATATACGGAGACGTCCCCAAGCTTCAAAATTAACAGATCCCACATTTACAAAGAAGTCCCACACAATTAGAGATAAACTGGCTATATTGGCCATACAAACAGTGTTCATTCTAAAGGAAAACACCATCCAAAAAAAAACCAGACATTAAATGAAGACAGCAAACAGCAATCAAATAATCATTTGTAGAAAATATAGGCAATTCTAGCAATCATTTTTCATTTGGATGAAACCATTATAGATGTACTCAATCCAAAACACAATACATCAGACATGCAGTACATTATAAGGAAGTATACACACACATTTTTGATTCCTACAAAAAACATATTCAGATGATGTGTTTGTGACATTGATATTATTTAATAGAGCTGATCATTTGAAATTATTTGTAAGGTTCTGTGCAGGTTTGTTTATAGTTTTTCTCTCTCTCATATACCCATTTTCCATCGACAAAAAAACCTGGGTTTATTTTGGTGAAAAAAGGAAATTAAACCTGGGTACAGTGACCCAGGTCTTTACCTGGGACTAATGCAGGGTTTTTACCAGGGTCGCTGAAGTGGAAAGGGGCTTCCCTTTAAAACATAGTAGGTAACAATACTCCATTCAGTGGAAGTAGACCTGGGAAAAATGCTGGGCACAAACCCAGGTCTGAACCTGGGTTCTTGGTGGAAAAGAGGTAATAGATAGATAGGTTATTCTCTGGCATTGATGTTCCTGCATATGGCTCCAAGTCTGTCCTTTTCCTATCCAGGGTTGCAGGTTTCTGCAGAAACACACATCTCGGGGTAGGACATACACTGCGGGGAGGATCCAAACCAAAATCAAACCTTGAAACAGTGGTGGGATTCAGCCAGTTCTAACAGGTTCTATAGAACCTGTACATAATATAGGTATTGGTTCTTAGAACCGCTTGTTAATGGGTAGAGATGTGTGGGCTGGGTTTAATGAAAACCAATACAGGGNNATATACNATGCACAATATAGGGTAAACACCATGGACAATACATGGGGATCCATTGAGGTTAGCGTTATGGTTTTTTCTAAAACAATTCAATTTTGGCCGGATTGCCGCTGGAAAAGAGGCGGGGTTTGGTGAAATCGGGGCGGAGCTTAAGTAGAGCCATGGGACATAGAACCTGTTGTTAATTTATTTGAATCCCACCACTGCCTTGAAATGCAGGTGATGCAAGATTAAAGTATGAAAAACAGAATTCAGAGTTAAAAGGTGGTTTTCTAGCTGAACTCTAATCTTCCATTTAAAAATAAAGCTGTTCCATTTCTCTATGTGCAGAAGTAAAGTGTTTTCTCTGCATGTAATAGAAGATTAATGTGTAGCCTTCAGGTGTCAGTGCAACTCTGGATCAGCTCCTGTGTGGGCAATCTGCATGCGCGTTACTCAGTACACACCTGCTATAGTGCACTAGCCGAGTTCCATACAAAGAACCTTTGTGTCACACAGATAATCCATTTTTCCTGGAACCCTGAGCAGGAAATTCATCCGGAGCTCATTTCATTGTGTATAAGACATGTACATAATGTGTGCGACATGACACAGCCATAAACACAGGCTCCAGTGCGGGCAGAATACAGACAACACATGGATCCTTTAAATCCACGGTTCTCAAACTGTGGGTCGGGACCCCAGAGTGGGTCACGACCACCACATGTGCATGGGGTCGCAACTTCCCCAGAGAGACCATTACCCAGTTGCAGGCCAGGCGCTAGTGGGGTGTAACTGTGATACATGCGTGAAGTAGGTGATTGGTGGCCCTTGGTCACCTAGACTGCTTTACTGAACCACTTCCATTTCCACATTCATTTGTCACATAGGATGCCAGTTGTCATGAAGCACAAATGATGTAATGTCCAAAGAATTAAAGGGGACTTTTAAGCCTCTTTTTACCCCCAAATTAACCTCATGAAACTGTATAGTTTGGTACAAAACATATACTGTTTAAAAAGATAATCTGATGTCTTGGTGAAAATATATAGGGGCAATGTTTGGCGGTAACTTGCTTGGGGTCGTGTAAACATTTTTTTTGTCAGATGGGGTCCCAGAGCAAAATAGTTTGAGAACCCTTGCTTTAAATGATAAAATGTGGCGTCACATCCACAAATTACTCGGAATTAAATCAAAATCTCAATAATGGAACGGGATGAGATCATCTCACAATTGTGCACAAAGCAAACGAAAGAACAAGGTGACAGATGTCATATATAGGGAAGACCCAAAATTTACCAACGGTCATTAGTGCTATAAGTACCCTCAGCTAAAAGGTTTTAGACCCTCATTGGGGGGGAGAGACACAATCAAACTGTGAAAACAGAATTAGAGTTGAGAGGTGTAGTTTACTAGCTCAACTTTAAATTATAATTGTAACATAAAGTAGTGCAGTTTGTCCATTCTGTGTGCAAAGCAAAGTGGGGTTTATTTTCATGCAATTGAAGTATATGCATCCCTGACATATGCTATATGGTTCTGATCAGGTGTACAGTGAAACTCTGTATCAGCCCCATGGTGTATGTGGTGTTTTCCTAATTCAATAACGGACATTGTTAAAATAAGAGATCTGGGGGCTGATCCAGAGTTGCACGTACACTTTATCTTTTTTAGTCCTGAGCAAAACCATGTCACAATATGAGGGGTGCATATGAGTTGTATTTTTTATTGCAAGCAGAATAACTCAAATACCACATAGCTTTACATTTAATTTGAAAATTAGAGTTGAGCTAGGAAACCCCCTCTCAACTCTAATTCTGTTTTCACAGTTTATACTTGCCCTACCCCCTGCAGTTCAATGTTTGGTTTTGCCCAGGTCTTACTCCCAACCTCTGGATCAGCCCCCGGGTGTTTGCTAGGTAACTATACCGTGTATAGTACAGCATTACAGCGACACATCAATACAATGCATCTAGTAGCAGCGCCCTGTGCCACACCTGATCTGCGCTTTTCTTAAAACCAATTCTTCCTCATTCCCTAAATCCAGAGAAACATCCTCAGTGTCGTCTACAGCAGCCTGCAAAACAAGAGTGTCCCATTACCAGACATGCAATCCACGGACCATCTATTATGACATTACATGGAACTATAACCATGCATACACAGCAATAGTTACATAGACGTTTAGATGTGTTTCACTAGAATGTATGATTCCAGTGGATGCTAACATTAATAAAGATATGTGACTGGTTTCCATTATACACGTAATGATCTGTAATAATAAATAATTGTGCAGAGGTTAATGCAGCATCACCGGCTGCAATACAATGTAGTGCAATGCAGTAATAAATACACCAGGACAGACAGACAGACAGACAAGGAGGGTGACTGATACCTTCATCCTCTCTGCAGTGCTGCTAATCTGCTGCAGCTCCCTCCCTGCTGCTTCTCCTCCGTTGTTGCCATGCGAGCTTGGGCGGGACTCGGTTGCCATGCAACACGCCCTGTGATTGGAGCAGTAATGAAACGTGATGCCTGCTCTATCCAGTATGCTGTGGTGAAGTCAGACGCGGCCATGTTTCTAATGGGATGATTAAATAAGGGTGTGACACTATGTGACATTATAACAGAATGTGTTTGGTGTGATGCAAAGTTAGGAGTAAAGCTGGCCATACACTATAAGATAAATTGTTCCAATCGAAAGATTTATCAAGAGTGGGCAAAACCATGTTGAATTGCAGGGGAGGTAAAATGAATTAATTGCAATCAGTAATAACAGTCTAATAACAGTGTAACAGTAACACTGGTCAGTATCTGTGTGCAACATGTAACAATAAAGTATTCTCCCTGCATGCAAACACTGACATTCATTTTACCCCCCTGCAATTGGTTTACTCACAATTGAAACATCTTTCGATTGGAACAATGGGGCTGATTCAGCCCTGCGTCTCCGCCAGCCAGGCTTGCGCATGCGCAGATCGGCTCTGAATAGCACGGAGTCGGGCGCAAAGCGTCTGCGACTCCAGCAAATGCAAATGAGAAAAGGGGCGTTCCACGACCCTTTTCTCATTTGCATGTGCGCCTTTAGCAGGGCTAAGCCCTGCTAATTGCAAGTATTGGTATTTATTTATTTTTTTTACATTAGAAAGCCAGCATTGAATGCCAGCTCTCCTGCTCGCAGCGATCGCTGCGAGCACACGCTGGCAGAGGCTCCGGACACAGCGTCCGAAGCCTCTGCGTTTTTTTACATAGGCCGCAAAATACTCTGAATCAGGTCCAATGTGTCTAATCTAATAATCTAATCTAATCTAATAATGTGTCTAATCCATTGTGCCTGATGTTACAAAGAAGAAATAAAAGAAATGTACATATTGCACATTATTACAGTGTATGCAAATAATAGTACAAGATGCATCATGACACGTGCTACATGTGTAAATAACAGTGTTTGGGAAATAAAATACACATTCAAAAGCTATGTCATGAAATAAACCTAAATGTAGAAACACACCTACTTTCAAAACACCTACACAAAGCACAATGCAAGACAAGCACAGAAATCACAATGTGTAAAATAATACCAACCACATCAGCATACAGTGTATAGTAACAATACAATGCTGCGGACCACTTACACAATGCTGCACTTTGTAGGATATAAAAGGTTCTGCATTAGACACGCGTTGGTTAAGTAATTTGATTGAAATGCTCTGAGGTGGTGCAGGAAAATAGAGCGCGCAGCCACACTTGAATTGACGCAGTATTGCGCACCTGTAGTGGAACGCCCTTCAAAAACATTGGCATGCCCACTATGCGCACCTAGGAGAGACGGCGTCGCAAGGATGCGGAGGGTTGATTTGCGTCTACAGTGCGTGCGACTGTGCGGATATACGCTGCGATTCCGCAACACCAACTCTGAATCAGGTCAGTGTAAGGTCATGTGGTGTACATGCCAGTTCCTGGCACCAGGATTGAGTATTCAGAACCTGTGAACCTAAAAATTTTTTTATAAAATCTGCTATCTCCTATCATATGTGTTGCATAATATGCATTACTTGTAGGGGATTTTTATGATGATATGTACACAATGCAACTACCTAATTAAAATAGTCACACCCTACACAAGGCTGATATGTAATTCACTATATTTCATTATTCAAGACAACCTGCAGTTTACAGAATGCACATTTATAAATATTCAATATAACACATCAAACACACTACTGCAAGCAGGGGTAAGTGGCAGTTCATTTTATCTATTATTGGGACGTCATTACTTTTCTGCCCCATTTACAATGTTTGAAATTTGACAAGAAATGTGCAATTTTGGAAACAATGTAAAACGTTATCCTTATTCAAAACTTGCAATGTATAGGTTTCGCGACAAAAGAAATGATTGCATTTACTAGGTAGGTGGAATGATTACTTGGTGGATGGCTTAGGGAGCATGACATGAAAATATGGGTAATAATATCAGAGTAAGATGTAGTTTTTCTACAAAGGGACTTGAATAAACTAGAGGAGTGGGCAGCCAAATGGAAGATGAGTTTCTACATAGATAATGTAAAATTATGCATTTAGGTAACAAAAATGAGCATGCAACCTATACATTAAATGGGATTAATTTCGAGGAGTCTTCACTGGAGGTTTGGGTGTGCTTGTATACAATAGACTTAGCAATAGGGCTTAATGTCAATCAGCAGAAGCAAAAGCAAATAAGATATTACTATATATAAAAAATTGTTATTAAGGCCTCATCCAGAATACAGTCGTAGAAGACATATAGAACTGGAGTAGATTCAGAGAAGGGCTACAAAACTGATAAGGGGTATAGAACGGCTAATAAGTTTAGGCATTACTTTAGAAAAGAGGCATCTAATAGAACATATGAATACTAAATACAAATACAGTACAGAGAATTTTTACCCCAAGGACTGTACACAGTACATGCGGTCACACACTAAGATTAGAGTAATGGAACTTTTACCACCAGCAGAGGAAAGGGTTCTTTAAAGTAAGGGTAGCCAAGATGTGGAATTTACTGCCAGGAAGGTTGTGATGGCAGATTAAATAGATATATTTAATATTTATTTTAGAAGGAAAAATGTATCCAGGGTTATGACCGGTAAGTAACATCTTTCCGTAATCAGGAGGGAGCATTTTCATATTAACCAAGACTGGTTTTTGATTTGTCTGGATCAACGTCAATTCTAAGATTAGGATTGCAGGAGAATCACAATAGGTTGAACTTGGTGGACTGGTGTCTTTTTTCAACCCCATCAGCTATGTTACTATGTATGTTTCCCAACATAAAAAGTTCTACTTAGATTGTAATATTTAGCTGCTCTTTTTTGTCCTCCACATTTATACAATGCAACACATATCCCAGGTAATGCCAGATTAGACATGGAGGATTACCCAACTGCACTGTAATATTACACACACGTATATCATTTGCATGTAATAACAGGTGATATACAAAGGTGATTTACAGATGTTATATATAACTCGTCAGTGTAAAAATTAACACATTTTAATTGCCTAGCAACCTCCCTCCTAATTTAAGACTGTACCAATATGTTCTAAATGTGTAACATAGGTGTGCACCAATTACAGATTTTCTGGTTTCCCCACTTACACTATCAGACACATGCATCTAAATCAGTGAAGGGAGAAACAAATCAGGGGACCTACAAGGGTAGATTTTAGCAACTGATATTGTAATATTGTCATTTTAATCTATCACTATTATATTGAGTAATATACAGGAATTGTGATTTATGATAAACAGTATAAAATGTATATGGGGTGGCTCTATGCGTTACCACACTTGGATACACCACCCCTAGAGACACAGCTACATATATTTGTCTATTGCTTTCACTCAATGTAGTATTTTAACTTTTACTGCTGTAAAAGTATATGTGCTGTAATCATATCTTCTTTTCTACCAAATTATTCTTAATTATGCATTTTAGGTACACTGATAAAAAGCCACAGCATAATACTATTACAGGACAGTATAGTTTTGATATTTATTTTTGGTAAGACTTGCCTAGGTGTGCAAAGATCTGTAAAACACAAACTTTTGTGTACCCTTAATAAACAGAAAATGGGAAATCCCTAACCAACATTTATTTGCAGGGAATGTTGCTCTGTTGAAATAGCACTTGGAAATCCCCAGTTTAATCACACCACACCAGATAAGGTTTTTTTTGGCACCTATAACAGAGTTGGTATACACTAAGTGTAATATGACTGATGTTTATGAAGGTTTCTTCTCATGTAATAGTTTCTCTTCTGTCCTCTCCTCTTCTGCCAGCAAAGTATAGCCAGAAACAGTGGCAGGATCAGCCCACTTACAATTGTACAGTCTGTTATAGAAATGCAGATGCTTGAAATTAAAAAGTGTATTTTACACAGAAACAAACAAGAATCCCCAGCGACTAACTATGCTACTATGCTATATTTAAAATAAAATGGCAGAAACATCCGTCACATACATGTGCACATACATGTTTAGCTTCCAGCCACTTACAAGGCCTTTCTGCTTATGGTGGTCCTAACTCTAAATTTGGGACACAACTTTGGGACACATGCCATGTATTTCTAGACCGAACACAGATATGTTCCTTAACTTATTGTTAGGCCACTTTGTGCCAGTTATTGCTTGTGTTTCTTGTTGCCTGTACACTGGACACCCCTGGACTCAGCTGCTGGGATCTGGCGCCTTATGATCCCCATCCCCTGGCCACCTTTCCGACAGCCTTCCTGGACTCTCCCTGCTGTCCAGAATAGGTTTCACTCCTGGTGGTGGTGGCACTCTGGCCTGTACACGGATGTTTCCTGCTGGATTGGACAGCTTCTCACATACACAGCCTTACCTGGCTATCACAGTTGGAGCCCAGCCGCCTTAATTGGAGCTTTCATTCCTACTGCTCCAGGCTGGGACCGTTGACCACGGACTGCTAAGCTCCCGAGGATATCCCCTCTGTCTGATCTCCCTGCCACATCGTGGCTCATGATGTTCCTGCCAACTCACCCATATTGACTTTATTTACTTATTTTAGTCTTCAGATCTCGATGATGTTCAGATGTTCTAAACTGCTTAAATTGTCATTGTCACTGACAATTGTAGGCATTGCTGGTGGCTGGTCACCCCACACACTGCCATAACCGCATTCTCTGTTATTGTATTATGTGAGGTCTGTATTTCTCCCTGTCTGCCTCGCTTTTATTATTTTTCTTAGTTTTCTTTTTTTTATTCCTTAAAATATCTTGCCCCCCCTTTAAATATGAAATAACCACTCCCTCCCTGCTGATAAAGAAGTGTCTGTCCATGATTATTTGTGACTATTTCCCTTGCAACCAATGCCTCCCGTAACCCGGGATTGGAATGGCGCTCTAGTGACACCCAGGTTTGACTGTTCATGAGTTGCAAGCTCTGATGGAAACTCAGTGGCAAAAGAATTCTGACCTCTAAGCCAAAACTGACTACCTTGAGAGCCAGGACCAGTGTTTCAATTTATGTTTTATTGGTATTTGTATGATTATATAGTCAGGAAAATCCCTACAGCTCTTGGGATTTTTGATCCAGGAAAATACATATTGAGCGGTCAGCTTGCCTCACAAAACCCCACCCCACCATAGCCAAGTTGGACTTTGAAGTCAAAGAACAATATATGAGAGCCTATCGTCGGCCCACTCTGTGCAGTGGGTAAGGATAAATAAGTTCACTAAGCGGGGATTTTGCTGGGGAATTGAAAAGTGGGGATGTTGCCCATAGCAACCAATCAGATTTGAGCTCTCAGTTTCATTTTACATAATGGAGAATGTGAGCTCGAATCTGATTGGTTGCTATGGGCAACATCCCAACTGTTCAATTCCCCAGCAAAATCCCCGCTTAGTGAATTTAGGCCAATGTCCTAAAGTGACTGAATGAACTCCCAAGCTATCTCCTACTGATAACGCTTGTATTTATAATAATAATATTGTTACAGGGGTGAAGAATAGAGTACAAAGAAATAATTAGGACTAGCTACCTAGTCATATGTATGTCCCCCTTACTATCCAATGTTTATGCCTTGACAAAGCTACAGAAGGAGCTAGGAGCTAAACACACATCAGCGTTTCTGTCCTCTTCCTCGATCCAATATATTATTCAATATTATTACATAGGAACTATTAATATTTATTACTTAAATTGTACCTATATACTAACTTTATTCTAAAGGCTGGCGGTCCAGATATCTTCAATACATGTTAAGCCAGGAAATTGAATGAGCAGATAATTGTATTCTAACACTAATGATATATACTAATAACTTATAGTTTAGTTTATATTTTAAGCGTTTGGAATCTCTGGCGTGTAACCTAATATATATTCACCTGACAACAAGTAGCGGTATACATTGTATTTCTTGTTTCACATTAAACTCCTTATTATAGTACTTAGAGACCACCAGGAATGCTAATATAAACCAAGAGGTCCATATAATAAATAAAACAGCTTTTGTGTACTAAGTGCTAATCGACTTATGTCTCTACAAGATAATATACTGCACTGTGCAATTAAAGATTAATCACATTTGAAAGACTTGCGTATTTAAGTAGCATTTGTGTGAATAGGTTTATTCAATAAACTATATTAATGATTGGAATAATGTGGAACTACACTGAATGAATGTATAACAGCAAAATCCATATGAGCGAGACATGCTTTGGCTTTATTATTATGAACATTGTTGCATCACATTGAAACGTGATCTACAGGTACTAATTACAGATCCCTGTAATTAATAATATGAAATGAATTGGGCTGTGTGCATAGTATATAGGATTTAACAGCTATTGAAACATATTTATTTAAAAAAGTGTTTAAAGAATCTTTATCATGAATCTTTATCATCAATTTATAGGGAAAGGACATGAGTGGTATTACATTGGGCTGGAAACATCATCTCTCACCTGTAATACTGACTGCAATTAATTCATTTTGCCTTCCCTGCAATTCAACATGGTTTTGCCCACTCTTGAAAAATCTTTCGATTGGACACAATTTATCTTACCGTGTGTACCTAGCTTTACTTTCTGTGTCTTTCCAATTCTGTGATGTTTCAGCAGCACCATAAAGCCTTTAATGTGGTCTGCCAACTGCTCATGCAACGCGACCAGTGATTTGCCTTATTGTATCCAGTGAAACTTAGGTTGGAAGTAAATGGCAGTGTAAAACTCTTCACTGATCCGGAACAGGCCCAAGACTACTTTTCTGCCCCGTCTGACCCTCTTGACCCCTGAAACATTACTGAGGTTGCCTTCATTGATTCTAACTGTTACACCTTGTCACATAGATTACTTACTTAGTTTAATTGTCTGTCCTCACTGGGGGGACTGCCTTTAGGGGGTGCTAGGCCCCGTTATTGTTCTTTGCTTGTGTTCTCCATGTGCTTTAGTACAATTGGTGCTTCCCACTTGCAAAGCATCTGTTTCTCCCAGATGTTTAAATTTCCAAACAATTTTGTACACCAAAGGTACTATTTGCTCTCCCTTGCTTAGTATCATTGCTTTCAGTGCACACTCCTATTGTTATCTTGTCTCCACTATGTGTTGTTGAATGTGGGGTCCTGGGGGAAAGCCGGCTTCATGGCAACCTGTTCTCCCTACTACCCTGACCGCCACCCTCTACCACACTGCCATAGCTATGTAATGGCTGTGTGGGACAAATACTTCAATTTCCTGGTGAAGTGGCACATGGTACTGATCCACCTTCGGAGATTTAAACTTGATTTTATTTCTCTAGGAGATGCATTGGAGGGAGGGGGACAATGTCACACTTCGAGCTAGTGGCTCCATACCCCCAACATATATTTGTATAGTAAAACCATAATCCATAATTTTTCACTCCAGACCGCCCACAGGTTAAAATAAAAAATTATGTGCAAAAAATAACGTCCAAAAATCTAAAAACAGATTCACTATACTATGTTTTTACTTTGTGCATTGTAGAAGCGTATATACATTTCTGTACTGTATATATATATATATATATATATATATATATATATATA
>JABWIB010007993.1:0-20733 GCA_016617825.1 Platyplectrum ornatum | reverse complement strand
CCAGCTCAGACAGATAGCATGATCATAGTCAGTTAAAATTTATTAAATTATATAAAGGACAATACTATTTTGTGCTTGTGTTTCTCTCCAGTGCAGATAACGGCACAATATAATGAATAGAAATAGTCACACAACAAGGGGTAGTCCCAGACTAAGGATCACTCCACACTTGGAGCAAAGTTTCAGCAGTCACAACAGGATTATCTGTATCACAGTCACACTGCAGAGTGGAGCGGGACTGTAGGTAGTGTTGCATAACAGGATCAAAACTTATCCACAAATCTGTCAGCAAGCCAGAAGGAGCACTTAACACACTGCAGTATTCCCTTAGAAACCTTATAAGCCACTCCATTACAGACTAGAACTCCTGAACCAAGGCTGTCTCTGCATTCCTACAAATGGCAGATGTGTTTGCAAAGTGGTAATGTTGATATCATGAGGTGAGAAACTCCACACAAGACAAACTGTGCTGGAAAAGATGGTGGAATTAGGCTTGGATTAAGGTATTATTTTATTGTCTGCACTAGATCTCAGTAGATGTCTGATGCAATTTTTGAATCCTTCAGACCACACATTTTTCTATGGCTGTCTGGCCTGACCAACTTGCAGTCTGTCTCTGTAAAGATTGTAAGATTGTGTGTAGTTTATTTAATCTTATTGTTTACTTGGTCCTTTCGGATTGTAATGTGCCTCATACATTAAGGGCTAGAGAGGGAGGTACAATTTACCTGGGCCCGGCCACCAGGGGTGCCCAGATCAATTAGCTGTGGCTAAGTTACGCTGGTCACTCACTAGACCAATTATTGCTCATCGTTCTAGTGTGATTGGTACCCTCTGGTAGAATGATGTAAAATTGGGTTGTGTCCTCCCTNTTGCAACACACAGAGTGGTGAGATTGAAAAGTGAGTTCACATTCTCCACATTCTCCCGGCAGCCAGGAGTGACGTCAAAAGCGCTCATTCCCTGATTGGCTGGCTGCCCTAGCCAATCAGGGAACGAGCGCTTTTGAAGTCACTCCTGGCTGCCGGGTCTCGCTGACACANGAGAACCCGGCAGCCCTACTGAACCACCAATGAACGGCGGACTAATTTAGTTTTTAAAGGCCGCACATGCTGATCAGTAGATCGGCATGTGCGGCTGCCCTGAACCACCAATGATTCAGGCTTCATTAATTATATAAANGCCGCACATGCCGATCAATAGATTGGCATGTGCGCNGGCCCTGACCCTCCAATGGTTCGGCCGGCCCAGGTGCCAACTCTGGCACCCGGGCCAGCCCGCCCCTGGTGTTGCCCCATGTGTTCATCCAGATTTTTTCAGTCTGGATTTAAGGAATGATGCACAGCAAGCTTGGTTTTAGATTACATTGTCTTTATAATAATNAAACCTTCTGATGAATCTCTGTATAAAAGACACAGTCACTGTTTNCAGTGTTTCTCAGTTGATAAAAGGAATCTGTTGGACTTAAACCTCATTTATTTTGTTGGTTTGTTATAAATGATTGCTAACCACCACCAAGTTTATTTTCTCNAGAATCAATAAGGTAATCAGAACTGTACTAAGGCAGACAGAAAAATATCTAAAACACAGTCAGACACTTACTTGTGCCAAACATGTGAACATGTGAAATTAAACTCTTTCCTATCATGATTTACATTACACTAAACAAAACCAGGTTCCCAGCGCATTGTAACAGAGTGTTATCAGTCTCTTCACAGCATAAGAGGTTAATGCCTCCTACTTCACATGAATATGCAACATAATATTCAGGATACAAACACACAAGTGAGTAACAAGGAAACTATTTGCTGTTCCAACCAAGTAATGGATTGTGGTCAGGGAAGTCAATTTCTAGCCTTTAAAAATCATTAAGCCACAACGGCACCATTACATTTTACAGATGTCTGTAGAAGGCTCACAGGGTGCTTGTAGCTAGCTATGAAAAGGTAATTTAAGGCAATATTGTCCATGGAAATGAAATCAACATTTGGCAAGAATGAAAAAAAAAATTACATCATTAGAAGTTTGTAAACTGTGATACAAAAATCTCTCATAGGAAAATCTGCAACCCCTTCATCACCAAAGCTCCTTCTCTATGCACAATGCACTGTCATACATTGCAAAAGCAGCTTTCATATAATGTGGCATAGATGGGGCTGATTAACATATGGCAGCGCAACATTTGCATGTAATTACAGCAACCAATCAGAGAGTTGTTTCAGCAGACAGATAAAGGGTAATTGCTGACATTTTGATGTGGTTCGGTACCAATTTGGAAAATGAGACCTATTGTGTCTTTATAAAACAGTGGTAGGCAACAGCCTGTGTTTCAGTGGATTCAAATGTGGCTCGCACACTATTTGTACTAGTCCCACATAATGAAAGAGAAGGAGTGTAATGTTTCACATAGCACAATTAGCATGTTAATTAAAGAGTGGCCAAGATTACATTGCCACAAAAGAGTTGATTGCTTTCAATATGACTCCAGCATCAGGATTACGTTTTATTTGATGGTGTAGCGCTGCAGGCAGACCTGNCCTGGGATTTCCATCTATTCTTTCCCTTCATTTTCTGACTTTTTCTTTCAACTTTGTCTCTGCATGTGNTNCATTGTGTTATTCTAATGCATATGAAAGTGTTTTCTAATAATTCAGACATTCCAAGCTTCACATTTCTATGTAGAAATATTTTTGGTCTGTATTAATAATGATGCATAGACCACGGTGCCTCAAGGTATCACCGTGACCCAAGACAGTTACTTAAGGACCAAATACATTTTGACTATGTCCATGCTAAANTAGCTCTAACCATAGAGGAACACCNACCTATATGGGGGCATATTTAATAATGCGTGAAGACTGGAAAAAGATGGTTGTGCNCTTTNTCCTGTCCATTACGGNAGAAAACCTATTACTGTATNANTACACCCCCTGCCTACTGCAGCATTAACCTGTATGCGCAAGTACTTGACCTATTTTGTAAATACAGTATGATTTGCGCAACTCACTTCGTTCCCTTATATTAAAGTGAGTCATAGTCAAAGTAAATAGACATTTATTGATTTAAAATTCCAAAAAGCCCCAGATGCAAATAGGGTTCACCCCACACTTAGCTGAGTGAACACAAACCAANGCAGGTAAAATGATCTTTTGTGCAAAAACCTCCAGGGGATACTTTCCAAGTCAATCATACAGTGAAGGAAACATTCTGCCTTTGGTTCTTATGTTTCAACCAGAGAGCAGCAAAAAAACGTTTTATAGGTATGTTTACTTAATAAAAGAGCTCATGTGTGTTGTGCGTGCATCCCTCTTGTAAAAGAAAGCTTAAGCAGGCAGAAAATGGCAAATCTCTTTCAGATGCAATAAAAACACAAAGTGCACAAAGTAATCTGTTTCCAAATAAGATTAACAACATGCATTCCAATTAAGTAATACACAGGCTTCTCGGCAACATTTAGCATTACCTACTCCATTTTATCTCAGCATGGCCANATAAATATGTAAGTACAGTAATTAATGTGTAATTCTAAAATATCATACTTATTAACAGCTTTATTTTTATTAAAGTGTCCAGCGGGGGATGATATNCTATTGAAAAAGCACCCTTAGTAANGACACAGGCATTTTAATGTTACAAAGTATGATCAAAAAGTTCAACTAGGGACAGCCAGAGGGGCAGGGATTCGTCCTGCATACTGACATCATTTCCACAATGGCCAGTTACTTATGAGGCTTTAACCTTAAGATAACCTTGAGTGTTACTCAAAAATGGAAACTTGCTGAATACTAATAACTAAAGATTAGCACCAATCAGAAGACTGCTACCGGCCAGGAAGGTATCACATCAAGCCATAAAACAAGGGAGGCTAATTCAATGAAGTGTATTAATTAATTCAAGGAAAGTTAGATCAGCTTTAGATACAGTACAAGATCATGATCCAAGTATTCTGTGAACACCCTCATAAACCCAAAGAATTGTCTCTCGTAATCTCCCTACACCAGGTTCTCGACCTTTTCTGGTGTGTACCAACTATGGAATCAGACCAAGTACCACTGATTAATNCCATTCTACCCTCATTACCCTGTCCTTAATTCCTTTCTTCACTCGCTCAGAGGGGAGTGGATCAGGAGACACAATTTATCAGCCACAAAGTGCCAAGGCAGAGTATAGAATACATCATATATAAAGAGCAGCATGGTGACCCGAGTGGTGGCACGTCAAGCAGTGCCGAGTATGATTCCTGGACAAGGCCGTATCTTGTGGTATTTGTATAATTGCCGTTGCCTATGTGAATACTAAGCAGTGGTGGTGNTTTACTAAACTGGACCTGCAATGTTGNTGTGCAGCAATGANAATGCTTTAGCAGACTGAGCNTCCATGAAGATGAACTTGCAATGTTGAGGCATACAGATACCAGGAAAAAGGTAAGTAGTACTTGTTGTACTGGCACAAGTGGGACTTTGTGAGAGGTTTAAATAGCGTGCCTTCTGCTCATGAAGGTCTCTTGAGGAGACTGTCACTGACTGGTTTGGTACTTAGTGGACAGGTGGCAAAATCCAAAATGGCCACATGCATGGGGATCGCTGATGCCAGTACTCTAGAGCTGAGATGTGATAGGGACTGGCAGAGGGAGACAGAGGCCATACTGATAGAGACCTGGAACAAAGACAGACGGTACCAGTAGACAAGGAAATATTACATTTATTGACAATTTTTGGCTTAGTGGGGCAAAGGGCATAATGTGATAACAAAATGCTTCTTAAAAGGCACCAACACAAAGAGATGCAAACAAGCAAATGTCAGGTAAATATGTTATTTGTGTAACATTTTTATAAACCCATTTTATTAACAGCTCTTTATTTGCAGTTATAAATGAAGATGCTTGCTTTACACGTNCACATGGTTTATGCTCATTTATATTTACATGTCATTCCTTGTCTATAAAAAGTAATTCACTTTTATATGTTTACTTTTATATCGCATGTGTCTCATTGGGCTAAAGTACAATGTCATTGTTCATGTTTAAACACTGTGTACATTGTGATTTCTCCTCTTGGATACTATTCTGCAGTTATATAGAAAGAAGCTTTTTCTTTTCCCTAAGGTAAGCCTTTCAACACAAAATAGGCATTCTAATCATGTGCTTCGTAGTGTGGTACTAAAAGGTTAACACGGTCACGGTAATCCATTGTAAGTGTTTTAAAGGATATACATTTGCTACGTTCATTCCTTTATGCATTTGTGTTAGGATATCAGCATTATGATTTATGGTCTCTGGTAAAAGATGATGTCATCTGGTGGAACAAGGTCAGACTCCCTAAAGACATTACACTGACAATAGAATGAGATCATGCTGTATACTTATCAGTGACTAGTAGAAAAACAAAACACACAAAGCTATCTCAGCTTGTTTATTACGAGCAGTTTGCTGTCATTCTGTACTATGTTTCGAATACATGGACAGTATCAGCCGATATTTTATAATAATAATAAAAAAAAACACTTTTATCACCACTAAACAAATTCACCATATTTTTTGCTTTTAGCAGAGTTCATTTTTAAATTACAGAGCATTTATTAATAAACANAATTTTGGGTTGTCTTGTGAGAGAGAAGGGATGTACAGTGTGCACATGCCACTAAACCTTAAATACATGNATGCAGACATCATTTCTACAACTTCTGGTTAAGTATTTACAANAGGACATGTAAAAGTCCAGATACACGAAATGATGGTTGCTCAGAGCAGGTGCATGAAAGGCAAAGGTAGCACAAAAACAGAAAACAAACAAATACCATTCTATCTGTACAATAAATGCAGAAACATCCGTTACACATGTGATACCCCAGGACAGGGGCAGATTGGGAATTCAAAGTGGCCCTGGCCAAACGTGGGCGGGATCAACTATAGNCAGGGATAAGTAAAGTAAATTGGATTAGCACAGAATATGAAAAGATATAATGTAATATATGATGTAGGTGAGTTATGTATAGCCAATTANGTAAGAGTTACTGTCTACCACCTATTACTGTCATAATCCTATAGGGGCTACAGAGTGACCTCCAAGGGCACTGGCCTACCGGGAGAATTCCCTGTAAGTCCTACAGGGTCTAATCTGCCCCTGCCCCAGGAGTATCAGGAATATTTGTGTTGTTGTGATTACACTGTGTATCTATGTACTTTACACACCAGGGGATGAGGAGCAGCCTGTGACCCCTCTGGCTTCTGATTAGAGGAGAAGCTTCTAGAGAGTGGTGTGACAGGTGACAGGTGACAGCAGGTGCAGAGCTGAGGAGAAGACGCTGATGGTGGAGTGAGAGCGGGTCCCTGCAGGTTCTGTGAGATGAGAGAAGTGCCTGGACAGCATCCAGTGACAGTGTCAGAGCTTATTACACAGAGCATCGGGAGTGACAGAGATACCGGAGACGGTGTGTGGACTCTGTATGAAGACCTGATCGTGATCCTGAGGAACGCAGTGTATCCAGTCTGCAGCATTACCGGAGCGCCAGAGAGCAGATTATCATGTGTACACTGACACAGTCACTAACACTCAGGGAGTAGTTTCAGAACTGTAAAGACTGACATTCACCATTAACTCCCTAATGTGAAAGTCCTCGCCATTTTGGATGGAGGAGAACTGACTTGGGGTAACCATAGTAGTGGTTCCTATAGTGTCAGAGATCGGCACCAGTGTAAGGCAGTGACTGGCATTGCAGCACATCAGTAAAAGTATTTTATATTAGAGTTGGCCATAAAATATTATTCAGCCTGACAGTTGGATTGACTATGTATGGGAAGTAAACAACCCTAGTGGAAGTGTACACAAATCTGGTGTTTATATAAATGCATTTTTATGCCAGGAACCAAACTTAAGTCTCTTTGAACTTTGAGGGACCAATCCCTTCACCAAAGAGTCCGGTGAACTATACTGTTGCATATACTATACCGTTCTTTGTAATTATAGAGTGTAAGAATTGTAATTAAAGGTGGAATATATAAGAGTATCATATTAGTATGTTTAAGTCAAAGTTGGTCTAGTTTAAGTGGTAAGTTATGTTCATTTCCTTTTTTTAATTAAAATTATAAAAGCTAACGTGTTATTGGCATTCTTTATTCATTGGGGTCTCTGTCCCACCTGCCTCACTTTAGGGTGAGAACTGTACAGGGGAAGAATACCAGGTAAACACCTCGCCTGGACCACCAGTGGATACCTTCACACACACATTTACAATGATATGCCTCCCACCACTATCAATGCTTTCCTCTTTTAAAGGTCCAGAAAGNNACTAATACNGCGTTCAGATTGCCTGNGCTTTAAAAAGCCGCAGGCATATCCGCNGTGAAGAGCCGGCGGGACAGTGTGCAAGTCNCGTTCAGACTTGCACGAAACNTCCTGTGTGTAGGGGAGGTCACCTAAAAAGACTGTGATCATAACGATCACATGNCTTTTTATGCCAATGACCTANNANTGCGGCAAAGGCCGCAGAGGAGCCGGCGTAAAGCCTTCTTTTTCGCCGACTCTGAACGGCGGCGCTCAGTGGCCGGCGTTTCTAAAATGACACGTTCAGATTGCCTTCAGAGACCAGCGTTTTCAGTGAAAAGGCCGGCCTTTTGAAGCAATCTGAACGGGGTATAAGGTGACATTCCATAGCCTGTTCTAAATAAACCATTGCTATAGTATGTAATCTACCAAACACAACAGTAATGTAACGTAATGCAGTTTATAACTTGTGCTGCATGCATATTTCATTATTTCAAACCTAGTTTTATTTATTGTTATATTTTTAGTCATTCAAGTGGTTTGTATAACCACCATTTCCAATGTACATTAACAATGAAGTACCCTGCACTTGTGTTTGGATCAATAGGGAAAGGGAACAGAACTGCAGTCTATGCATCACTTACACACAGATTCAGAGCTGTAGTTGCATTTGTGGATTGGAATGTAGGATGCATTTTGTTTTATGTTCTGCTTTGTAACATTATATATATATATATATATATATATATATATATATATATATATATATACACACACACAAATCTGTTTTTTATGAAATAATAATTACAGTATTACATAACAAGTTATTGTAACTGTTACAGTGGGCCAGAGGGGGTAATGAAGACCACAGCCTCATCACTTGTCAATAATAGCACATATTCACAAAATGTAACAATTTGGCAACATCTGTAGCTTTAAAATTGACAAATATAAAACAGTGTGAGTGTTCTATTACTTTGCATTTACAAAACATTCAAAGCATGTATTTCATTAATAGGAGAAATTTAATAAGTGTACAGGTAATGGAAAGGATGATGAGTTACCAAATGCATTCTCTCTCTTATCTAAGCTCAAGGCTCTCATATCTTTAAATTAAAATTCATATGGGGTAACAAAGCACAAGATACGGTTTAATTAAGCTGACACAAAGCACAACTCAGGGAGGTATTAACTTTCCAAATCTGAGCCTTAAACTTCGGTAGTAGATCCCATAAGGAAAAACAGTGCAACTGCATCAGGACTGTAAAATGTGTAATATTGCATATGTAAATGTTTTCACTAAATAGAAATACACCGTTACTCCCAATTGGTGAAATAGATTACAGAAGCTTCTGTCCAAGCCTTTGTCGAACTGACTAGCTGCTTTTTATAATGCACATTGAAAGTCACAATTGTGTTCATTGTTATATATTACAGGAGATATCTGTTTATCTGAGATAAAAGTTTGTCCCGCACACCCTCTGTGAAAATGACGCTTTTGCCCCTAATATACAATATTGTTATCTAGTAACAGGGGTGGTGCTAACCCCAGAACTTCAAATTCAAGTCAAATAAAATGAAAAAAGTGTTCAGTTTTATGGGTGCACTTCTTACATCATATTCACAGAATAGTTTTATTCTAAAATCAATGAATTTTATTTCAAATTTATATAAAAGGTAGGGGTAATATTTGACCAGCAGCAAAATATTTGATTAAAATAAATAGACAATGAATTCAAGAAAGAAAATAGTGTGAATTAAAAACTTCTTAGCCACGCAGCAGCTCTGTTCTCTCAATTTATATATTAATGATATTTGGATAGCATCATGTTTCTCATTGCCCATCACACACCCCAGGTGCAGGCACCTAATGACCTCTATTATGTGTGCGAGGATTCAGCTGTATGCCACACATCACTTATTCATCCTTAGCCTAAATAAACCATACCGTTACCATGAAATAAATAAATAAGCCATATTTCAGAACATATATATTAGCAAAGTTTTTTTTTTACAAGTAGCCTTGTTAAAAACACACTATTCCACATGGAGTGTATTAAAGTACAGACCTCAATTTTAAAACACAGGAAACTTTATGGGCACCTTAATAAATCTAGATCAAAGGTTTGGCATATCTACTTAAACAGCAGGGGGATATGCAGAGTGGCATGGCTGGGCCTTCTATAAAATTAGCTATGGAGCCTGGTGATAAACAACAACAACACACTGAGCTAAATATATATATATATATATATATATATATATATATATATACACACATATAAATGTGTATAGCAGCTTAACCTAAGAAAAATATATACATAACAGGTTCCCTATGTCAAAGTTCTGTCCATTGTACAACAGCGAGAAATGCAGCAATGACCCTGTCACCAATCAGCTTAGCAACTCTGAAAACTGAGGATTGGACACTGTTGGTCATTTTGGACATTTTATTTTTCACACCTTCTCAAACTGAAAATTGTCCAGCTTCTCAGCCACCTTCTGCTAGGAGATATAATGCTGTAGTGTGTTGTCAGTATCAAGACCAGAACATGTGCCTACAAGGCATCATTGCTTTCTAGGGACTGTTTCATGGTAAGTTGCACCATGTGAAGTGATATATGTCCATTGGGCCACTTCAGTCTCATCTGATTCGGGTCACCACCTGCACAGAACGTGCAAACCCACATAGACTGCTGTTCGACTGTTTACAAGCCACAGCCCACTGGTCATAAGTTGCCTGCAAAGTTCTGGCCTTATGCACAACTGTCACAAGAGAAAACAAGAGAGGATGACCCAATAGTATAACACTAAACAGAACACTGCATAGGCCTGGTATCCCTGGGATAACAGATTCATTAAGCTTTATTACAATTGCATGTTACAATAAATTCCTAAGAGGCATCAACTCAGGGTGGGAATGGAAAGTATTGTGTTGACTTCATCACTGCTGGGGAATCAGAGAGGTGGAGATGAATATTTGTGGAGAATAGTCAGAAGGAGGTTTATGACAAAGGCACACATGTATTTTCTATGAGATTAACATATTATCAGCTCATAGGAACTTTCTCTACTTGCCAAGGAATGAATGTGAGGTGAAGTAAATGAAAACCTGCAATGAGGAATCCCTGACACTCAATGACCCCCATGAATGCATGCACATGCTCACACGTCATAAGGCCATGCTCATCTGCCATATAAAGGGTATCAATCTTTTCATACCACTTGCACATCACTTCGGACTGACCATAACCAGAATGGAGGAAAAGACTTGAATGAAGAATGGTTGAGGGGAAAGATTGGAGGAGGAGGAGGAGGAACAGGCGTTTTTGTCACATATAGTGAAACACACAAAGCAGGGAAAAACATAATATTGACACAGACACACACATTGGCCATGACTTTAATTAAATAGTTATTAAATTCCAGATAACGACATAGCTTATCTGGTTAACTTGGTTATCTACAAGGTTAACTGATCGGCAACACTTCATGTGACAGGGTCATTAACAGGGTCATCNCCTGTCATATAGAATACTGTAATGCTGACACATTCACTATTACAGGTATCTTTTTATTTTTTGGACAACCAAGCCAGCATGGTCCAGTGAGCTGCGATAGTGACAGATTAGGGAGAGGCTACATTGTCGACAAATAAAGCAGAGAGCCAGCAGCTGGGATCAGGTTAAATATTTATTTCATTTTTTTAATGGATGAATTTTTTTGCCATGATATCCGCTGTATAATAGCAACCATAACAGTGTTTGGCAAATATAGGGAGAAAGATAGGAAAACCAGTTTCATGCTTAGGATAGTATGGGATATTAATCCATCTTCTATACTTACACACTTTTATTTTGCTTGCTGGCTAAATATACACACACACACTCGACATCATACTAAATATATATACACACACACACACACACACTGAACTCTATATTAAATATTCACACACACACACACAATGAACACCATACTAAATATACACACACATACACACAGAACACCATAATAATAAAGATATCTACACACAATGAACACTGTACTAAATATATACACACACACAATGAACACCATACTAATAAATAAATACATACACACACACAATGAACATCATACTAATAAATACATATACACACAGAACACCATAATAAATATACACACAATGAGCACAATACTAAATATACATGAAATGTTTGAATCCATGGCCGGAGTTTGAAATACTAGACAGAAAACCCGAGAAGTGCCATGATAACAGGTCATGGACAAACATCAACCTCAAAGCTAAGGAGATAAATTTGAGACTTTTCATAGTTACTAAAGAATTGATATACGATTTCCCTTATGTCTTCAGGGTTGCCCAGTTTCCTGGATGTGGGTGACTCAAAGTAAGTGTTGGACACTACATCAAAACACAAGTACACCAGAATACATGTCACTTCCTCCAGGATATAGAGGCCAGCACATCAGAGGGGGAAAAGTGTAACTTTCTTAAACATCCTATACATGAAAAATGTCTACATCCTACTTTATGACAGTAAAATAATGAGACAGGATTTAATCATCAGCAATGAGTGGTAGTGTTATTGATATACTCCGGTGACTCAGTATTATGTTTCAGAGCATGTATTCAGCATATACTTCCCAAATGCTGTCCTTCATTATAAGAGTATATACAGCTTGCAGTATTAATATGTATAGTAATATAGTAATACATATATTTTATAAAGATTTTAGAACCCTTACACTGGATCTCTGCTGTAACTTGATTTACACCAGCTGACCCAATGAAAAATGGAGCGGGACACAAATCTGTAGGATATATAAGGGTGGTTCAGCCCTATAACTGGTCATATTATAGCATCTTTACTAGAGGGAACATATTTTTTATACAATACCCCCTTGTCCCTATATACCTGTCAAAATCATCTCTAGAATACATTGATACAGCACTGCAGTATCATTATATGTTAATAGTCTATAATATTTAACGTGTATAATAATGTGTATATATATTAGGTAAATGTTACGTATTGGAAGTATGCAAATACAACTGCTCGTACACTAGGAGCATGGTCTGGACAACAGAGAATAAGTGACCTCATGATGCAATAGTATGTTGGCGGAAAAGGGTTTTGCGTATGAACTAGCATTACAGGGCATAGGTCCTTATGGGGAGGGGGGGCTTGTTTACATAAAATGTCATTTAGAGGGTTATGTGGTAGTTCTTCTATATTGCCATTGGTTCTCTAATGTATCTTGTATAACTCCAATTTATTCCCCAATGTGTATGCTATGTGTTCCTTATGGAATTCAATTAATTGTCATTTGCACCTGTGTTCTACTCTTGAGGCCAATCAAGTATGTCCCCTGGCACTGTATACCCCCAAGTCCCTAATTACAATGGCTTGGACACTTACATTTCTGTGCATGAATATTTCCCTGTTGGTTTCTGGATCTTGAGTAGACTTTGCCTGGTTGCTTTTGCCTTCATCTGTTAGTTTATCATGTGATTCCTGGGACGTGATATTCCTGCAGATTAGTAGAATATAAAGGCTGACTACAAGGAGGACTCGCTCGCATCCCCCTCACAGAAATGCTGCTCCCCCGGCATGTTCCACATTATGGCAAAAACAGCTTAACCTGGTCACACCAACGATTCTTGTGGATTGGAGGAAAAGATGTTCTAGTGAAAGGCTCTGTGACGATAATCTACTCCCACTGATTATTATGCAGAGGGGATGATAGCACCAGACCACCAGGAGATACCCTAGAACACTCCGCTGTGGTGGAGTCAACTAGGCACATGTAACTTTGCCCTTGCAACCGCATTTCACTAATTCACTGAACTGGCTAAAATAGTAAGCAGGACTACATACCGTGTTTCCCGGATAATAAGACACTGTCTTCATTTTTTTTTCAGGTAAAAAAAAAAAAAATCATAGGACTTATTTTTGGGGTACTTTTATTGAACTGCTTTCAATTAAATCATGGCCCCCCAAGTGCTGCTGACATTATGGCANCTCATTGTTCCACCAAGTGCTGCTGACACTGTATACCAACTACAGAACACATTAAAAATGCACCTTCGGAACTGTACTGGTAACGTCAGACACAGCAATGCAGCATGTGTCCTCTCCTTGCGGCACTTGGAATAGCGCTGGCACAAACGCCAGTGTCAATCAGTTACATAGGGGAGCATGCACACAGCACATTACATTGCACAGGGAGAGGGGAGAGAGCGTAGCATAGGGCGTACAGTGGTAGTACCGTAGATACAGGTAATTAGTTTTAGATAGGGCTTATTTTCAGCAATTAGCATAGCACAAGGCAGTGATTTATATAGGGCTAAATTTCGGGGGAGGGCTTAGGTAGTTTACTGTAAAATAGGATAGGGCTTATTATCAAGGTAGGTCCTATTATTGGGGAAAATTGGTACATTATAAAGTACATTTCTTTTACATTCGTTTTTAAAAAGAGCGATTGCTATATAGTTAACAAGTATGATGTAAGAATGGTGATGGCTTCATTATTTGAATACACTCAATATACAAATGAGCTGTAGTTGGGGTTGGAAAGATAGATAGAAAGTAATGTAAAGTCTGTTAAATTGTAAAGATCTGTAACATAAATGGCATAACATTGTCTTACTCATAGATCACAATAATCTCTCACACTGTGTCTAGCTAGCAATGAAGTTATCATGGCTCATGGTAGTGTTGGTTTGAGGGAACATTGCTTAGTAAATTCTTAGCAAACTCTACATGGTGATAACTCATAAAGTAGTGTTCTGGAATACCGGTGGCTTATGAGTTAAATGTAATCCCATTTATACTCATATGTCAATATGGTTTGCATACCACAGATAAGTTCCCAGACATTGCTGAGTGAACGATGCAGCTGATAAGCCTCAGCTCTGGAAGAAACTGTGTGTCTCAGTGCCGTGTAGTGATTCAGAATTTGCTTTGCTGCAGGTAAGTGGTTTACAAGAGTTACCTTGTTTGCTTAGTCTTTCATATTCTGCATTCTAAATCCCTGCTGTTTATTCTCAAGTGACAAGCAGGTGAGCACTGAATATATGAAGNGAGGTCACAGAAACCCAAGGCCATGGAAACCTGATGATGGGGGCTGCTCTGAGCACCTAGAGATCAGTCAGACTAAATCTAAAATAAAAGATCAGAAGGCAGCAGCATGAACTAGCAAACTCAACAATGTAACACTTGATATCATCCAGAGGTGCAACGCTCTTCCCTTCTAATATGCTGACAGTGTTTTATAATATTGAATGTGCCAAAGCAACATGTCATTCAGATTTCCAGAACTGAATCAATGTACCGTCCCACATCAAGTGCTGCGACGCTATGACATCACTTCTCAGCTCATTGTCTATGATCAGGTATAGAATGTGTTCTGATTCATTGCCGCCTTGGTCTCCTGGCCTCTTGCATAAGAATGTCTGAGAAATACTTGTCTGTCTAGTGATGAGCCGGTGGTGTCTGATAAACACTTTCACTGCATAATTTGCACTTTCCACCCGTGCTTGGCACTTTGGCTTGGTGGGAGATTAGGCTCAGACTGTAACTACACAACTCTTTATTTTATCTTCTTGTATTTTATCACAATACAATGTTACCGGTGGCCTCTATGGGCTCCGAGTCCAGATCTAGGAGAGGCTGTGTGGCCAGTGGTCACATAACCCATAGAATTCATACAGTTAGTTGTGCACTGTAATTCACACACACTGCCAAACACATTATTAAAAATAATAAAAAAAACCAAACAAACATAATAAACTATAGGATCAGGAGTATGCTGAAATGACATAAAGCTTGTTGATTTGTCATTTTTGTAGCAAAATTGTATTATGCTAAAACCAATACACAATACAACAATCTGACAAGATCCTACTTCTGCCCTAAGTGTAAGAGTAAGCACAGAAAGAGAGAAGGAAATTATCTAATTAGGTAATAGTTCTTAGTGAGAAAACATTAGACATAGAAAAAGAAATCTAAATTGTGTATAATAAAAGGTGGAAGAATATACCTTATTGAATAAAAACTCAGCTTTCTATACAGAGAGTGATATCCATATATAGTAATATTCATATATAAAGAAGAATACATGAACACTATTCTCCAGAATTATTGGAGTTAGAGGTTGGCGAGAAAGAAACAGTCCTTTGCTAAACACATGGCGCAATATTAGAGGGGTCTGCAAAGTCTGCAGTCACCAGACAATACAGCTGAGGGCTTTGCAGACAGACTGTTCAGTATTACACACCAAAATGCTGTTATGCTGCCATCAGTACGTGGTAACAGCATACTACATGTTTCCTTAGCAGTAATTCTGTATTATTGATGATAGAATATAGATTATAAGTGACAAAAACAAATGATTTCTCTGTTACACTAATGGAATGCTAAACTGCAATGCTAATGAAAATGTGGCAAACGGCATATGCAAAGTGTATTGTCAGAACACAGGCATATTGCAGCCAATCATCAGAAACGCTTCCAAATGAACACAACCCCAGGCTTTATACGTTAGTACTGGTTACAACACTGCTGATTTCCAGTTATTAAGTGAGAAAGGCAACATTGGAAGATATTATTTTGTGTGTCTGAACCTTTATTACATGTTTTTGTGTATATGTCATAAAGAGCACCTCAATGACACATTGCTCTTCTTGTAGTTCCATTCCAATGTATTTTCTGCATATATATGTGATAAGCAAACCTCTGGCTCACAATAATGAATGACAGGTATGTATTGTACTTGAGTAAAACCATAAAATACAATCATGAATGGCAGGTGTGGGGGCATGTGACACTGTGCTGTAGCGTGAAAAGCCTGGAGGTTTCCAAACAACAGGATTTATTTCATAAAGGGCAAACCAGTGCACATCTCACAATCGCAATGACTTCAGAAGCATTCAATGACATTGCTGTCCCGATTAACAGCCTGCTGCTATAGTTATGAAGCTGTGATTTAATAAGTCGCTGGAAACAGAAGTGGCCGTGAAAGGAGAGATTTCTCAAACAGTACGCTGCTTCTAGTCCCAACACCTTGATACATTTCCCTCTAGGGCTTTATGGGTCAGACCACTGACCCATATAGTGGATTTGAAGCGCTTGGATTTTCCTTCATAATAAAAAATAGCAATCTTCAACCTAAAAACTATACACATATATCCTTAATTCATATAAAACAGTATAAAATACTCCAATATTTTGATCACATTTGGCACAACGTAATATAAGTGGTTATCTTTACTTGGAATAATAAGATAAATGATCTTATTGTGGCGGCCGCCAACTATTATTTGACATAACTTTCTGTTCTTTAATAAGATCTCATCACCAATCCCTACAACAGCAGATATGGAATCAACTAAAGTGACTTTTTATTCAGCTATGGAGGATTGCCATTGTACAACAGAAAGTATTTCTGCATAGCCAAATAAGTGCCTACCGGAGCAAGGAAAGCTTGGGCTTTACTTTTATCTACATACATCGGAACAGGATACATATTGTTCCAACTATCAACTTTATACCAAGCCAGCATTGAACGGAGGAGAACAGCTGCGGGTGGTTAACTGTGGGCTGTACCCTGGACCAGTGTACAATGGAGCAGGCCTGCTACCGACTACCAGCTATCAACGAAATTTACAGAAATAAGCAGGTCAGTTATTGGCTACTTAAATAACACATAAAAACATAAACATATATATATATATATATATATATATATATATATATATATTAAACCAGATGTCTCATTATTCTGTATTTTGTTACTGATGGTCATTAAGAGCAACTTACATCCCTGGTCTATAATTAGCTAAATATGGAAGTAAAAGGTTGCCCACAAAAATTATGCCCACCTGGTAAAAAGGGAGTATGTAGCATTCATGCTGTTACAATAAATCCAACAACTTATTGTAATATAATCAGTTTTGTGCATTGTGCAGTATAGGTAAAAAGTACTACATGCACTTGAAGTACTACATACTACAAAGTCTATACACTAAGAATTGGGGAATCATTTAGACAAAAGGAAAACCACGGCTCAGTGTGCTTCTAATGCTTACATATTGCATTTTATTCCCAGCATTGATTGTATGTATCAGTATACTGACTGTGTACTAATAAAATGTGAAAACAACAGTAGACTCAATTGTCTCATCAATTATATTTATTAAAATCTGTTTCAGAAGTCTCAGCAAAAAATGTAAGAATGACACACAGAGGAATTGCATATAATTATTTGTTCTTTCCCAGAGTCCTCTGCTTCTCAGCATGCTCTACAATCTTCTCTTCCACATACAATCCTTTCCGTTTTCTTACGGAGTTCATGTACTTCCTTGCTTGATTTTCAGAGTCTGCTTTCTCTCCAAAGTGCAAGTATTCTTCCTCAGTGGTGGGTACCCAGTAAGGATCACTTGTAATAACCTTAAAAAATAAAAGGGAGGTGTTTTAGTGTACGTAGGTGTGTACAATTAGCACATTAATACCCATGTTTGGTTATCTTGATTCTTAACACGCTAGAATATTTGCTGCTGGAAACAGATATATCACTACAATTAATGCAGGAAAGCCTGTAGAAGGCAAGAATCGGGACAGCTGGCACCTATGAGTAATGTGCAATTTTTGTCTACAAAGTTTTGCACTCAAGTAAAGTAAACAGAAATCACTTTGAACTATGTCTTAGAATAGTACAGAGTGTAAATTCCATGGCACAACTGCCCGCAGACACACATTATGTTAGTGTCCAGTCACATTTGTCAGACATACTTGAGAATTAGAGAGAATAACATGAATTACTAATCTGGTTAATTATTAATGATTAATGTTTTTCCTCCATTTAAACGTTGTAGTGTGCTTTTACAAACAATGGAACACAAAAAACACAGTAAGATTACGATCTGGCCCTTGTGAAGGTTTATTCAACGGCACAAAATACACCTCAGTTACGGTTAGTTGCGCCAAAATATATAAATAAAATCAAAATATGATGCAAACATCACAAGCATTTCATAACATTTTCAGAAGGTAGAGCATTATGTTTCTAAGTAGACACATTGCATAGTCCACATGAACTACTCGATAATCAAGGCTATTTCTTTACTTCCCTAAGGCCAATTATTGTAGTGTACAGCATACACCAATTTTGTATATTGCATACAGCCTGATGTTTGGGTATTGTTCCCAGAATCCCAAGAGGACAGGCAAAGGACCCAGACATGGCCTTGAGATAACGATTTACTGAAAATCATTGCAACAAGCTCTGAGTGTTACTAAGGATGGACAATGAAACTTATCTACAGGGAATTGGGCTTCAGGCATTTGCATAAATGTGCCTATATTACCTGTGAGTATAGGTAATAGACCTACACCCATGTGTAATTGTGCTTATATTTCCTGCGAGTATAGGTAATAGACCTACACCCATGTGTAATTGTGCTTATNTTGTGCTTATATTTCCTGCGAGTATAGGTAATAGACCTACACCCATGTGTAATTGTGCTTATATTTCCTGCGAGTATAGGTAATAGACCTACACCTATGTGTAAATGTGCATAAATTCCCTGTGGATATAGGTAATATATCTACACCAGTGTGCCTATCTCTATCTTTACTGGTGGGTTGTAAAACAAAAACTTTCCACTGGCCAGTTCAATATAATGGGCATGAAAATGCAGCCCCTGTAGTGTCATCATTCATGATCTGTCTACTAATCAGCTTTATTGTATTTGTTTATTGAAGGGTGACCCTGATAAGAGTAGAATTAAGGAAAGATCTATAAGGATGGGTTATTACGTGATTTGTAAATCTACTCTTCAATCACACAGGAAGGTTCAATTCAATTACAAATATTCAATAGTACCTATGGCAGCACCTTTATGAACGCAATAAATCTTTTCAGATTTCGGACTTACATAGGATGAATGTTGTTAGTATGTAAATTCCAAAGCTATTATCCACAGGGCACATGTGGAACATTAAGAAACTTGTGAAGGGTCACGTTTCCATCAATTTCTTTTTTTTCCCTCTGACTACGTTGAACTTTTTATCTACAAGTGTAACCTTTCAAGTGTGTTGGTGATATAACAGATGGCGGAGACGGGACATAACCACTTTTCTGCTCCCTTCCACAGAGCAGCTGCTCTAGCAATATATCCAATATTTTGGATAAGTCCTAATAGAGATTTCCCTTGAACCATCCAATGCCCTAGTTCCCTTTAAAGAACTCTTCTTCCTTTTTTATTTACTCAAGGATGCTAAGGGTTAATGGACCAAAATGACCCTATATGCTGGCTTTGTGATAAACTAGTAAACATGGATTATAAAACTGAATGGATTATAGCACGGGTGACTGTTCATAAAGAAAGTATTTAGTACATACATAAATATGATTTATTTATATTGTATTTAAAGCTGCGTAACTACACTGCATCCTGCACACCCAGGACAATACGCAGCTGCAGGAGAAGAAATGAATAAGCTCTAATGTTTACATGCGGTCAGTGAGGCCAGCGATAGTTATTCAGCGAGTGGCTGATCCAATCACAGAGTAAGCGTGGATATAAATTATTCTAGTACAAGAGAGAGTATCGTCTGAGAAGCAACTGCATTGCAGCTGCCGCATGCCTGGAGTTTCTCCTTTATACATCAATCACATGCGGCTATACAGGTGTTGTGACTATCCCTTTACACCGTCACAGTGCTTTTATATAGCTTACACCTCTGCTGATGCTATGGAACTGTAAGTCCCAGCAATCCAGCACATGCAGTGACAACACCTGAAGAGCAAATGAGGAGAACAGGACCTTGTGTGTCCTGTAAGAGAATTGTGCATAGACTCGTCATGTTCCTGTGCTATGCTTCGTCATTTTCCTGACCTCAGCATTGGTCCTCGTTGTTATTCTAATAATTGGCTTAGCATTTTACTTTCTGGTTCCTGGCTGATTCGTTGACACTTGTCCCTGAGTCACTGGTTAGTTCCCGGCTACGTTTCCTGCTGTGTGTTATTATGTGTTTCTATACCAAAATAGAAACTGGTTTTCCCGCATTGCTCCAATCAATACAGAGACTGTTCTTAGAGAGCTAATACCATTCGCTTTTAGGGAGCTCTTATTTGTACATATTTTATAAGTGTCCATGGAGCAGAGGTAGCATAACTAATACCAATAGCTTAGTGCAGAGCAGATAAATAATGTCATTGCATCGAGGGGTCCCCTAAATGTCTTAAAGAGAACTGTGAGCCTGTTGCTATGTTATCTACCATTCCTTCTTGCAGCCAAGTAGCACAGGTACAAGCAAGTCACTGCTCAGTCACCTCTCCCTGCAGTGGCGATGCTTACATAAGCTAGGTACACACGGTAAGATAAATTGTTCCAATCGAAAGTTTTTTCAAGAGTGGGCAAAACCATGTTGAATTGCAGGGGCGGTAAAATGAATGTCAGTGT
>JABWIB010007991.1:16873-27767 GCA_016617825.1 Platyplectrum ornatum | reverse complement strand
TGAAAACGCGACCTTTAGTAAATATTCAAACTGACTGCAAAAACTCGCCACGCAAGATAGGCGAGTCTGTGCGAGAAATTCAGACTGGAAAA
Organism: Platyplectrum ornatum; assembly: GCA_016617825.1. Taxonomy (NCBI): domain Eukaryota; kingdom Metazoa; phylum Chordata; class Amphibia; order Anura; family Limnodynastidae; genus Platyplectrum; species Platyplectrum ornatum. Next base: position 27,675 of record JABWIB010007991.1, on the reverse strand, counting down.
CTCGACCTTTAGTAAATTTCCCCCTTTAAGTTTTAGCTTGGGCCAGAATCACTGCATTCTTTTGCCTGACATTTGTATTTGCAGCAATGTTGTCTGGAACAACGGAACACATCCACCAAATCAATCCCATAACAGACACTTCCTAAACTTCACCATAAACTGTACCATAGAGGACAATAATGATTGAATATCAACCTAAAATATTGTATATTTTGTTGACAGGATGCTTTAAAGATGGAACCTTTTATGAAGATAAATCAACTTGGAAAACCAACTGCAATTACTGGTAAGCGCTGCATGCTTTACATTTTCAGCATGTTTCTATTGTTCATTAGATACTTTCTTGTATGTGCAATTATGTTGAAATTTTCAAACATATGGTTGCCTTTGAGATTTGTCAACCAGCCAATTCAGCTGTCACAGTCTAAGGGCTAGATATATTAAGCTGCAGGAAAGGAAGAGTGGAGATCTTGCCCATAGCAACTAATCAGATTCTAGTTCTGTTATAGGAAAATGAGCGCTAGTATTTGCAGGAACGGAAAAGTGAAAATGTTGCTATGGGCAACATCTCCACCTTTCCTTCCCAGCAGTGTCGTAAATCTAGCCCTAAAAGTCTAAAGTTTATTTAGATTTTTACTTTGTGTCCCATTTAGTCACAGCCAGCCAGGGCCACCGTCACCACTACTCAGGCCCGGAACTGACAGAATTTGGAAGCTTTCCATCTGTATTCCTCTGCTGCACGCAAGTGACATGGCGCTTGGAAAAGGGGGGACAGCCGGGCCCGGGAGAGTAGGCCCGGCTGTCCCCCCCTGATGGCGGCCCTGCAGCCTGCCTTGTTATTTATGTTCTTTAGTGTTTTATATTAGATTTGAACAAACACTTTATGGTGCATTTGGTGGAGGGGTTACTGCTAGGTAGTCTAATTGCACTATTTAAATGACATAAGCAAGTATTAAAGTAACTACTAAGCAACACAAAACGGACCACACACGGTATTAAAGTAATGTGAAGAAAAAATATAACGTACTGGGATATATAACGGAGTACGGTACATAGCAGAAAAATGTGTTTGTAATGAAGCATAATAGAGATTAATTAAATTAGGACTAAGTTGATTATGCTACTGATGTTTGTAGCCATCTGTGCCTTTGTAACAGGCTTGAAGGATAACTTGATTTATATGGTATGCATGCAGACAGAACACATTTTTTTAACATGTCTGTGTGAGTGGTTGCCCTAACTGCAAAGCATGAATTTAACATATCATATTTGATGACATTGACTGGTCCTTTTCAGCGGTGTTAGACAATTAAACTGAAATTGCTAAATCAATATACAGAATGACAGCTGCTCGATTATTCTAGTCATCTAAAATGTGCATGTATCAACATAGAAACATAGAAAGTGACGGCAGATAAGAGCCACATGGCCCATCTAGTCTGCCCCATTGTGTATTTAAAACTATACCAACCCAAATTTAATCGCTATCTTGTTTGAGGCTCAGAATACCCTTATATTTATCCCAAGCATGCTTAAACTGTTCTGTAGTATTAGCCTCCACCACTTCTGATGGGAGGCTATTCCACTTNTCCACTACCCTTTCAGTAGATAAGTGGAATAGCCTGTACATAATATCTCACACACTGAATGACTGATGTGTATTAATGAAATATATTGTGTTAATTTAAATGTGTGACTGCCAGATGCAGTAAGGGACTGTAGCATTTAAGGTACTTTATTTACAATCAGTGCAAGTAAATTTGATCATGTATTGATTTATTTAAAGTTAGATGTTTTATGTGCAAGGCCTACTTTGCATGCAAAATTTTTACTCGGGTAAAAACCAGGGTTATTCCTGGGTCTGTCCCATGCTGTTCATGTTGTGAATGGGTGACCCATGTTGGATCTGGTTTTTTAAGTGAAATATACAGAACAACCCTCCCCAGTGTCAACAGGGGTCTGAAGATATCAGCTCACCAATTACCGGGGATGAAAAAGCTGGGTCAGCGATGTGAATGGGGTATTGATGAATGCTTACTTACTTATCATGGCTTTAAAGATAGACCTCTAAAAGAAATAGATAGCAGAGAACCTGTTATATAACATGCATTGACACTTCTCTTGTGTATATACAAGTGTATAAGTTAAGGATATTTACAGGTAAGACATTCTGTATGTTCTGTTGAAAACACAATACATGATTGCAAACCTAAATAAGCAAATATCATCTTGTATTTAAACCAAAATTGTTATTTATTTACGTCATTCAATGAGGAATTCCCATATTGTCAGAAGTAATTATTGACTATTGAGTGAACTTACCTTTCTATCTTACTTTTCAAATATTTTACATTGACAGGAAGTTGTACACATATCATCAAGCATTACTACAAAGCCAATTACTAGTGTGGTGATAGGGCTTGTGTCTCACCACAATTGCCCACATTTCAGTGCAATCCGCTTTCTCCAAGACATAAAACAAGAACTGCATGAGTTACACTTACTGTTTTACTCATAAAATGGGGCTGTTATACAAAGATACCATGTTTTTCGCACTATAAGATGGACTTTTTCCCCCAAAGTCTTATGGAGCGAATATTTGAAGATAGCAGTGACTGGGGGGCTGGCCTAACCTGTGGAGGAAGTCGCCGAGCTCCGTTGAGCGGTGGAGTCTTTTGGTGGGTGCCGTGGCTCTGCGGTGAGTGGCACCCTGCACCTCGCCTGCACATCTGAGCCCAGAGAATCAGACATCATGCTGCAGGCAGGCTGCAGGCAAATAAAATTAAAAATTAAAAAATTAAATGAAACAGAATCCCCCCCCCCAAAAAAAAAAATAACTAAAAACCCCAAATTATTCTGAACTATTTGGTTCAGAATATTTTTTTTCCTCCTCTAAAAACTACATCCGTCTTAAGATACCAAAGAAAATTGTTGATTTTTCTAAATCGTACTGATTTTTTTTTACAACAAAATAAAATTCTAAAAAATTATTTATTTTATGCAAAAACATAATCTTAATCTACACATATTATTTATTTTGTATTGAATGTTTGTTTGTTTTTCTTTCTACCAAGCATAACAGTAACAGCAAGTGAAAACATATTGTCAGACAACTGGTAATTATGCTCTTTTATGTTGCAGTTACTGTCAAGAGAATCAGTGGTTGTGTACAGGCCATGTTTGTCTTATTCAGCCAAATTTCATTTCCTACATTAATGCAGGAAATCTAGGGTAAGGAAATTATACTTATTTCTGTCCACTTGTCAAAGCAACCTGTCATTGTTGTCAGAAGTACAATTTATTGGAAATGTGGTTAAAGCAAATTCCAATCAGCAAAAACAAAATCTGAGGAAACCCGGTCTGACCACACCGGAAAGATGGGAAAGGCCGAATGCATTCATATGTTAGTTATAACTTTATAAACTTACTTTTATAAATTGATACTTAAAATGTGGGTCAAAATATTCAAACATATGTTTTGTTCTCATTTTGCCATGTCAAACTCAGTCTCACTGTCATCTTTTTTTATTAAAAATAAATGGTTTAGATAGTTAAAATTCATTATATATCTTATATTTAATATTTAGTGGTTGCTAGGACTTATTCTGACTTGAATCCCGATATATATATATATATATATATATATATATATATATATATATATATATATATATATAATGTATAATCATAAATAAATGGCAGTGTCTAGAAGTTTATACATTATAATAAACAAACAAAATGTAGAATGATATCATTTTTTTTACATTCCAAAATCGTCTATAAACAGTAAATGTTAATCTTAGTAAATTTTCTTTATATAATATGTAATATTGATTATAAAACACATTGTCCTTGTACATGCAGGTGGAAAGCTGACAACTATAGTCAGTTTTGGGGGATGACTTTAAATGAAGGATATGCAAATCGCCTCGGTACTATAACTCCATCACCTTCGCTTCTCAACATGAATGAAATGGCAGTAGGTACTCTTAGAATGAATACTAAACATAATTATATTATATTGGACTCCATAAATGGGTTATATGATGGGTTATACATACATCATATTGAATGTGGTTTGCTGCTAAGCCCTTTTCCAACCAGGTTGTTACAGACAACAATGTAACAATGTACAGACAATGTAGCAATGACTGCCCTCAAGCTCCAACAGAAGCCCAGAGTGACTTCAATCACGCAGCACTAACAGATAATTTTTCTAAACCCAACTCTTTTACTAATTCTTACCCTGATCCTTCCCTTCCATTTCCCTAACCCTTTACTCCCCTCCACCTAACCCCAACTGTCCATTCTCTGCAGGAAGATTATGAGGATAATTAGGAAAAATATATAATGTTTGGATCTAAGTAATTTAAATAGTAAACCTTCATGAGATATTCAGGAGGGAAAAGACATGTTTAGCTTCCAAAGAATATGAACTGAATGTGTAATGCTCCCCTCCCCCATGCCTCCAGTAGTGGGTGTCATTGGTTGATAGTACAGAGGTATTGGGATGGAATTTCCCACCCTTAGCCAAGATATAGAAAACCAGTGTATGTGTAGTAAAGTTATGGAGGCATAGAATCACAGTCATTTTGGAAGCCTGGGTGTAGGGTACTGTGGGCTTTGTGTGAAGGATAAAGAGATATTCTTATATGTTTTGGACTAGGTGAGCAAAGATATATGGAAGGAAGCACTCTATTTAGGAGAGCTCAGTTATTTTCAGGATCCAGCAGAGAGATTAATGCAGCATATCTTTTGTCCTTGTCAATTCTTTGATTAGTAGAAAAGAGTTTGCCGGTAGAGTCTAGACTCTTGACTTCAAAGTGTCTCAAGACGTGATCATTCTGGCTAGAGAGCCATCGCAGGTGATTCTTGAAAAAGGTCTTCTTCAAAGTCTTTAGCTCTGTGGGTAGTGCTAGATCTGGTGACTAGAGGCTTTTGCTTCCTCAGTGCATTTTGAAAGAGGGAAGAAACAAGTGTCTTGCACGAAGGGATATTCTAGTGGATATTCCACTAGATTTCAAAGTGAATTGAGTTCTCAGTACCTGGGGGTGTTAGTTCATTATAACTACTGAGAATTGCTAGGGAAATGATCTAAACATGCAATTTAAATATGAACAAATGTGTTTAGCTCAGGAGTCAAGGAAAATAATTCCATCCATTTTGGTTACTAGGTTATACTCCCCTGCAGATCTTATCTTCACCAACCTTTACTTTTAACTACATGCATATGGGCAGATGCTTACTTCTGGCACATCCCAAACTAATATTTGCATGTCTGTAACTGAACTAAGTGTTAACTAAAGTTTAACAATAACTGTATGCTATAAAAATGACAGCCAAGAGCTGAAGCTGATTGATATTTGAGGAACTGATATAAGACATATAAATGATTATTTTTGTAGCATGGCAATAGAGGTCAAATTCATTTTTACACAACTAAAACGAAACAACTCAACAGGGTTTTTCCAAGGGATAAATGTTATTTTTGTACATTTATCTTGAGCATAAGTGACATATATTATAATTACAGTATATGACACAGTAGACAGACAACATTCAGATATTTACTTTTCAAAACATTTATATTTGATGTTAGGCACAACATGTTCCATCATTTTATTACTATGACAACAGGAGAGACATGCTTAGGATTATGAAAACACACTATAATGTGCTGTATCTACTATTTATGGTTAAAACAATTAGCAGATTTGAAATGCTAGGTATATATATATATATATATATATATATATATATATATATATATATATATATATATATATATATTATAGACAGAATAAGGCATTCCCCATGTGTGCTTTAAAATACTTGCACAGAGACTGCAGCTATAGAAGCCGTGGTCTCTGAATTTACAGCTCAGATGGAAGCAGGGAAAAGGAGCATCCACGTCCACTGGAGTGTGCAGCCACTCGCTGTGGTCGCACAAAACTCCGGATCAGGTCCTGGGTCTGGTCCAATATTAAGTTGCAGTCTGGTCATATATCTAAGTACTTTAATAATAATAAAGAATATTTAAGTTGCAGTGAAATTTTGGACAAATGCAATGGAACAAATGGAAAGGTTCTTTAGGAAGAGGTGAGGTAAAACAAAAAAGTTAATGTTATATAGAACTGCCTTGAAAAGTAATTAAATTAATTAATAATTAAGTATTTAAAAAATAATTTAAATAATAGATGTTTCAGAAGTTTCCCATTTACAAGATAAATGTCCCAAAGGCAAAGTAGAACCCTAGATATTTCACAAATCTTAACTTTATCTGTAATGCAATAAAAATCATATAAGGAAAGTTATGTTATAGTTTGGGACATTCAGTTCATCACATAATATAAATATTGATATCTGCTGACACCACAAACTGGCAGATAGTAATGATCAAAGCAGAATCCTCTAATCAGTTCTTCATTTAAAGTTTATTGATTTCTGGTGTGACTGGAAAAGAAACTAAACATATCTAATTGTTTTGAGCCTTTCTAATTGTTTTGAGCCGCGCAGCAGTGATGGGATAAATAAGTTTTAATCAACCATTCTATGTGGTTTAATCAAGCAGCCTGTATAGGGTACATGGAGAATTGTTATGTTGATGTATTTCTTATGGAATAAACCTGAAGAGCTGAACTTTTTGTTTTCAGTAGATTGAGTGGGCACAATATATAAAAGTTTTATATAAAGTTTTGTAACCCATAGTGGTGGTGGAGGTGTCAAAATATATGGGGGGGGGGGGTAGGTGGAAAAGAGAGGGAGGACGCCCTAAATTCACATTTTGGATAGACAATTTGCCCCCCCCCCCCCTCCATTTTGATGCCTATGCTTTCCATGTATAAAAGACAATGCTGCAGAAAGTTCCAAAACATAATTTAGCAACAATTTAATTATAAACGCAAACTGTTTTTTCTGTAGAGTCGTGTGTCATTGGATGAAGAATTCCCATTGTTCTTTATCTCTTCGTACAAGTGGCCGCAGTACATTCACAGACCATTAGATCAAAAGAATTGTGCAGCATCATGGGCATTTTCTACCGCAAGTAATAAACAAATTATTTATACTGTTGTGGACCTGATCCAGAGTGCATACAGAATGCGCATGCAGTGTTTGTCCTATTCAGAGTTGTGTGTTTTTAACATTATATAACATTATATTGAGTGAGAAGTGAATCTTTCCCATCCTTAGCATGTACAAGTCTCATTTTCACTGACGCATGAGCAAGTCTGAATCAGGTTCTTTTTGTACATTCAAACACTGAAAATCTTACTGATGTCTTAGTTTAAAGTAGTCATGCATATTGCACAATTAGCATTTGATAAATGATCCTTTAGTTTTCTTATACTTTTGCGTCTCATTTACCAGGCGTTTCAAGGATACTGCTTTATTAATAGCTCTATGTTCAAATATGTAATAGGATAGATTTAATCTATCAATACAATGTTATTCTTCCTATTGTACTTAATTATGGTTTAACTCTTATTCATATAACAGGCGTTGCAGCAGATCGCATTGCTATTCACACAGATGGTCGTCACACCTCAAACTTGTCACCTCAACATTTCATTTCCTGCAATGTTCATAATCAGTATGGATGCAGAGGAGGACACATAGATGGGGCTTGGTGGTTCCTGAGAAAACGTGGGTAAATATAAGACTAATTGTGGCATCCTCCTCCAGTTTTTTTATAAGACACGAGTTTTCTAGAGCTGCTTATTCTGTTTTCTTGTAACACAGGAACATTTATAAAATGTTATTTCATTTGACATGTGGCTGTGACAAGCACTTAGCCATAAGGTCTCTTCACTGACCCCCTTGTATACTTGTAATGTACTGAAGAGATGCTGTTACTTATTTAGTTGTCTTAAGGGAATGTCAGATGTATGTTTTGTTCGACTCAATAAAAACATGTTGAAAAACTTCTATATTTCAGTTAATACTGATTTAAAGATACTGATTTAAAAATGCTGATTTAATGACAAGCTTGTGGTAATCTGTGTTCATACTGCGCATGTCTGACTGGGTTTCAATATGATCAGATTTCTGTTTACACTGTAGGGTGTGACTTTTGTCCATATAAATGGATTTAGGCCTGATGCGCTGGGGGAGATTTTCATTTGTAAAATAAAGTCTGGGCTGAAGATCTGTTCTAGTGATCTTTTCCATAATACATCCTTCCATAGAGAGATGCGTGTATAACACAAGGTAGAGTTTCAGATGTGTAACTGGCCAATCTTTCATCATTGCGAGGGAAGTGCATTAAGAAGATGCAATCAAAACCAAGGAAGGGAAAAATTCCTACGGAATAATATTATTAAATAAGGATGTAGGACACAGAACAGATGAAGGTAGTATTGATCGGGAATGTTGGTCAGAAAAAACATCACAAAAAGCCTACAAATGAAACAGATTGTTTCAACAAGCATGGTATTAGCTGCACTCATTCAATATAGCAAAAAACATCCAGTTATATCCAGTAGCCAAGGACCCGATTCAAAGCTAGGCTGACGGATTCGCAGATTCCACACCCCTTTTCTCATTTACATATGGCAGTTAGCAGGGCTTAGCCCTGTTCAACCCACTGGTCCGGTCTTTCTCCCCTATCCACCTAAAAACAGGTGGATAAAATTCTAATTAAAGAATGGGGGCTGGGTTAAGGCATACTTTATGTTACTATATTACTATGACCACACTAGCTAACATTCTTCAGTAAGTAAAAGGAAATTGAGAGCTAAAATCTGGTTGCTATATGCACCATCACTTTTCCATTCCCACAGTTTAGTAAATAAAGATTCGAGATTGACATTTTTGATTTGTTAAGCTGGCCATACACTATAAGGTAGATTGTTCCAATCGTAAGATTTTTTTCAGAGTAGGAAAAACCATGTTGAATTGCAGGGGGGGTAAAATGAATGTGAGTGTTTGCATGCAGGGAGAATACTGACCAGTGTTACTGTGCTGGAAACATCATCTCTCATCTGTAATACTGATTGCAACTAATTCAGTCTTCCTCCCCAGCAATTCAACATGGTTTTGTCCACTCTTGAAAAATCTTACGATTGTAACAATTTATCTTGTAGTGTATGGCCAGTTTAAGACTTGCATTTGAGAATTAGGAATAACAATTACAATAACTAATGCTATTATTATTATTATTGCTACTAATAGCTTACTTTTAGATGTTTGTTGCTGCTTCTGCTATTGTTTAGAAATTTGTGCAATTGCTAAGATATAATAGACATCTGACACTTTTGGAGTAACTCACTCTTATACATGGTGATGATGTTTTGAGACGTTATAAACAAATCAATAAAGATTAGCTGTATCATGGATTACAGAAAGCAAATCAAACACTAGGGTCACAATAGTGTCATTTCATGTTTCAGACATATCTTTTCTAATCCAAAATATATTGGATGGCAGAGCCAAGGGCAATGCCATTATGGAGAACTTATAATAAGAAAATGTGTTTTTGTCCACTTATATATTACATGGCATACAGAAACTTATGTTTTTACCTTTTGCCCATTTGTATTTCTTTGTAGATGTTCAGGTTTAGTAAATTTCTTTACGATTTGCAGGTTGGTATCACATGAATGTTACCCATATGCAGTAGAGGATGATAATAATATAAACTATCACACTTGCAACATTTCAAGTATTACTGATCAATATGGGAAAAGTCATGCAACAAAGCCATGTCCAAACACTATAGAAGATTCTAACTACCTCCATCAATGTAGCCCTCCTTACAGAATACCTTCAAATGTAAGTATGACTTCTCCTTTGGTACTATACCAGAACTCTGCCTATGGGATAGAGGGTTTCTTATTCCTTATAACATTCTATTAGTAAACTACCATAGTCTCTGTGCCAGAAGCATCTTACAGTTAATAGCAAGAAGCTAGTAACGTCTTGTTTTTGTAGGCATTCACACTGTGCATGTGCAGAATGGGAGCAAGCACAGAAAGGTGAATGTCCATGTACTGTGTCCTGGAGTGTAATGGAGTGTTCCACTCTATATAAATGAGACATTGAGCAGTTTAGTGATGCAAATCCCCATACACTTTTGCACCAGCTAAGGGCGAAATAGATTTTTCTTAATGAATTGGCCCTATTCATAATACAAACATAGTAACATAGTAGTTGAGGTTAAAAAAAGATATCAGTCCATCAAGTTCAACCTAAGTGATCTCCTTCGATCCTAAATTTTATAATTAAAAATTGATCCAGTTTAAATATACAAGTGCTCCCTCCTGACTAAGATAATAAATAACTTACCAGTCATAACCCTGAATACCCTTTACCTCAAAAAATTTGTCTAACCCCCTCATGAATTCATCTATTGATCTTCCATCACAACCTTCTCAGGCAATAAATTCCACATTCTCACTGCCCTTACTGTAAAGAACCCTTTCCTCTGCTGGTTGTGAAACTTCCTTTCCTCTAATCTTAGCGGGTGACCACGTGTCCTCTGTGCGATTCTATGGGTAAAGAGTTCATGTGAAAGCTCTCTGTACTGACCCCTAATATATTTATAGATGGTGATCATATCACCTCTTAGACGCCTCTTTTCTAAAGTAAACATGCCTAAACTTGCTAGCCGACCCCTTATCAGTTTTGTTGCCCTTCTCTGAACCCGTTCCAGTTCTGCAATGTCCTTTTTATGGAGTGGTGCCCAGAACTGTACCCCGTAAAATGACACAGTCGTCCCTTGCATCTATGCCCCTTTTTATACATGCTAATATCTTATTGGCCCTTGCTGCAGCTGATTGACATTGTGCCCTATTGCTAAGTCT
>JABWIB010007990.1:0-13346 GCA_016617825.1 Platyplectrum ornatum | reverse complement strand
TAGGTCCAGTGAAGATTAATTGATCATACAGGTCCAGTGAAGATTTGTTGCTCATACAGGTCCAGTGCAGATTTGTTAATCATACTGGTCCAGTGAAGATTTGCTGATCATACTGGTCCAGTGCAGATTTGCTGATCATACTGGTCCAGTGAGGATTTGCTGATCATACTGGTCCAGTGCAGATTAATTGATCATACCGGTTCAGTGAAGATTTGCAAATCATACAGGTCCAGTGCAGATTTGCTGATCATCCAGGTCCAGTGCAGATTTGTTACTCATACTGGTCCAGTGTAGATTTGTTACTCATATTGGTCCAGTGCAGATTTGCTGATCATACTGGTCCAGTGCAGATTTGCTGATCATCCAGGTCCAGTGAAGATTAATTGATCATACTGGTCCAGTGAAGATTTGTTGCTCATACTGGTCCAGTGCAGATTTGCTGATCATACTGGTCCAGTTAAGATTTGCTGATCATACTGGTCCAGAGCAGATTTGCTGATCATACTGGTCCAGTTAAGATTTGTTGATCATACAGGCCCAGTGCAGATTTGTTACTCATACTGGTCCAGTGCAGATTTGATGCCGCTGCCATGTGCACATTCAGCAATCCAGAGGTGTCAAGCTTCTGTCAGTCTAGCAGGGATGTGTTCATTATGCAAACATATCCCTTCTATTCCTCTACCTCTTAAGTCCTGTCAAATCTTTACGATAGTTTATTGAGCGAAATTACAAGTCTATTCTTTGATGTGAGTTAATAAAGTCACTTATCATGCTAATTCAGCATCAAAAGACCACAGATATCCTTAAACACATCTTTGTTGTGGGGAATAATGAAGTAGCACACTCCAGGGATAATTAACCACAATACTTAACACAGCAACAAGTATGACTTGTGGTACAGCATACGCAGATAATGAGCAAATCTTAACACTCGCCAATCGTAATGACCGATCACTCTTCTTTACACGTTTAAAGCCATGTTCCCTTCATTGTATGGAAAAATAGTAAATGAGGAACGTCCCTTTATGTTAAAGGGTCACAACCTTTAATGCACATCTACATGAACATTATACAAATCATTGTGATAATAGTGATCTATGGACTTTTAAAGGGCAAGTATCTTTAGGTGAGTACTAAGTCAATGACCCACTAAGTCAATGCGATGCCCTTTATCAAGGGACAAGTCACAACAATTTCAGATAATAATGCAGGCACGATAAGGATAATAAAGACAACAGTCCATGTACATTTCTATGGCTGGCTCTCAGTGATATTCACGTTTACATAGAAGTAACTATATAACTGTACACAGAACAGTCACCTAAGCTTACAAACACAGTGGTGTGCAGGCGACAGGTAGCCTTTAAAGACTTCCAATTCTGTTTTTGTCCATTATCTGCACATGAAATGGCTTTTCATGTTTGGGATCTAAAAGCCAAGACTCATCAATATAGCCGCATGGAAACGTCTCACAAGCACGCAGGGAAGAGAGGTAGAGCACATTGGGAACCATGGAAACATGAACAGCATTAAAACGTCAATATGAAAAACATCTCATCGCAGCATGAGCAGCGGAGAAAAACACGTTTCGACTAAGTTTTACAAGTACACAAACTGCGCTACAAGTTGGCGGAGTCTTCTAATCACAGCTTTCTCTAGTGCTGGATGAATGAGACTGTGTACTGGATTCAGGCTTCATAACGTTGAGTCGAGGGTAGCACATTATCCAAGTTCTTACCAGGGCCGCCATGAGGGTGGGACAGCCGGGCCTACTGTCCCAGGCCTGGAGTGAGCAGGGGCCCAGCACCATGTCACTGGAATGCAGTGGCAGCAGAGGGAATACAGTAATGGCATCTAAGTGAATATCACAAGGTGGGCCTGGGACTTACAAATTTTTTCAGTCCTGGGCCCGACTTTAACTGACGGCGGCCCTGGCCCTTACTTGACTTGAATGCCTCCCCTTGCCCATCTTCCCAGGGCTGGATTAAGACCCACACAGGCATGTGGCCGAAAATGATGAAAGGCCCATCAGAGTGGACAGTAAGGTGTCAATACTCAATGTTGTGTGTGGTAGTAGTGGTCGATTATATGTGGGCCACTTAATCACACTATGTCCTTCTTCATCAAACTATTCCTCCTTAATGGCACTTTTGCCCCTTTATCACACTGTGGTGCCCTTTATTCCACTTCACAGAGTATAATGCAACATATTATATAATTAGCTGCAGCGTTGTGGGCCTTTTTGACAATGGAGGCCTGGGGTTGTAGTCCCATTAATCCAGCCCTGCACCCTGCACCCTGCACCCTGCAACACGCTCTATGCAAGATTTGATCGTCATGTCTCGGAGTTGTAAATGATTCCTTATGCAATCCAGATCATACAAAGGGCACTCTCACACTCTTGCTGGTGGTAAGAGACAAAGGGACTTGAAAGTAAAGCTGGCCATACACTATAAGATAAATTGTTCCAATCTAAGCATTTTTCAAGAGTGGGTAAAACCATGTTGAATTGCAGGGGAGGAAATTTGAATTAATTGCAATCATTCTCCCTGCATGCACACACTGACATTCATTTTACCTCCCCTGCAATTCACCATGGTTTTACCCACTCTTTAAAAATGCTTAGATTGGAACAATTTATCTTATAGTGTATGGCCAGCTTAAGAAATAATTTTTTACAGTATGGAGGGCGATCACTCCCCCCCATTCAGAGGGAAACCCGCACACAGGACCCTACCTTAAATATTCTACACTGCATTTGCTTAAATGCAAGTCTGGATGGTACATAATGGCTGAAGCCAACACTTACTGTAGAATTTAAATCCATCACCTACCTCCCCCCCACCATGCGTACCTCGTGTACACACAAGCCCCCCTACATCAATTGTGTAGGTTGCACAATTTACGCAGTGTGCACAAAACTTTGTTTCTGAATCCAGTTCTGTGTTACTATGTTACACATGTATATGATCAGGAAAACCTGCCTGCAGAAGGTAGCAGTGCATGAGCCTTAGATCTACAGGATGCATGATGATGGTGATGTGTGCGGGTATTATATGACAAATCTAGATCTGAGTTAGTCACAGGCTGAGCTCAGTCTCTCCATCTGTGGAATACCGGACCCTGACCAATACCCGGAGCACCACATAACTGTACACTTACACTATATCTGCACATGCCTGGGATACTCAACACCGCAGCCTGTTATTTCTGATAGTAATCATAGTAAGGTATAGGGTTTAACCCATCAATTTTGCACAAACCATCCTAAATTAACAATTTAAAGTCTTTTTCGTGATCAGAGATCAGCACAAGGGTTCAGCGTTCAGAGTTTTTCTAGTGTGGAAATAGACATTTTATTATTTACATTCGGTAACAAAATGGCAGATAATGTAAGAGCGCTTTACTGATTCTGGAAGATGGAGTGTCGTCACTGTACAATCTTAAGAAGAAAATCTTTCACGGATGGCTCAGCGGGTAGCACTGATGCCTCAGAGAGCTAAGGTTGTAAGTTTGATTCCCTGGACAGGACCATATCTGTGAGGTGTTTGTATGTTCTCCATGTGTCTATGTGGGTTTCTCCTGGCTCCCCCGATTTCCTTCCACACCCCAAAATCATGCTAGTAGGTTAATTGTCCCTAGTCTATGTGTAATTGTCCCTAGTCTATGTGTAATTGCCTCTATATATCAATCTCCTATAGAATGTAGGCCTGTGAGCAGGGCCCTCTTCCCCTCCAATTTCCCTTTACAAACTGCAAAGTGCTACATAATATGATGGTAATAAATAATGAATAAATAATAAATTCTGGCTCTCTCTGAACGTCTGGAAGACTCCCAGTATCTGAGCATCGAGCTTGATGACATGCTCAACACACCATGTGACGCCAAGCCCCGCCCACTCTTAGTATACGCACACATTGTCATGCAGGGGGGGGCATGCTGCCGACTTTTTGTTTCTCCTGGGAGATTATCATGTGATGTGTGTGTATACAGCATGCAAGTCTGCATAGACTACAGGACATCAGCAATGAAGAGAAATGGAAAACTAGATATCTATGTATACGAAAAGCCCCAGCATAAATTTACTATGAAGAAGATATCAGCCGTCACCCTCATGAGATAAGCATGTGATTACAGTATGCAAACCTGTTATGCATAAAGTCACAAGACATCAGCAACAGCATCTAAGGGGAAATAAGCAGGGAGCCTTTACAGTAGAAAAACATTAACATGAAAACACGATGCACAACATGCAAATAGACACAGCTCAGGATTGAGGATCGTCCTTTTGGCTCCGATGTATTCCCGTAGGTTGATTCCGCTACACATGTATTTCTGTTTCCACTGGGACGGGAAACCATACACAGCAATCTTGTCTCAGTGATGATGAAACCTACAAAGCTGTTGTAAAAAGCCCAGGGGGGAGGTTTTTTTTTTCTAGCAATCTGCGAGGTGAGCAATCCCGGGGGAAGATCCCTGGTTTTATATGGACTTCATTTAGTGTTTGCTCATGTCAGTTCAGCAATCACGTTGAGGTTATAACCCAAGATGCAGAAACTAATGAAATTTAAAGTGTGCATGTAAAAGGCAAGTAGTATGGATCTGGAGCTGTAGGGTAAATAGCACAGTAATAGCTGGATCCAGCCCTTATATTCTATCCTGCTTTCCGCATGCTTTTATTATAAGTACAGATTACCGCACTCGTGGTGGGAGTTGTCTCCCCCTGCAGCAGGTCCTATGTCCTATGTTCAGTAATCAGGTTAGCAGGACTGATTCTGATTGTTGAACATTTTTTTCATTTTTGATTCTAAACTCTAATTTAGAGTTGATCTTCAGAACATTTACCTTGCCTGCTCTTCAACATGATATTGCCAAGGTGCAGCTTTGTTTTTTTGCTGTAACTCCCAGCTCATGATAAGTCCCTCTGTGTCTAATGGTATGTCAGTGCGTGACATTGATAGAATTATGATCAGATCAGGGCTCGAAGTGGGGGTGTATATGGGGGTATGCCTTACCGACACTTCACCCACTGATGTCATTGAAATATTACAAATCTCCATTGACTTCTATTATATTTTGTGTTTCCATACTCCCACTCCCACCAGATTATATTTTATGTTTTATCACGTCACCTTGTGAATAGAGATGTTCTAGAAATATACCCAGGATTTACATACATAGATATTAGTTTGCACTGCCAGTCTTAGAATCCATGGGCTGGTAAGAGGAAGATGCCATAAAATATTGGGTTAATTATTACCCATTCAATGACCTATTCTGCTCTCGTTCTTCCACTTCTAAGAGGAAGAACTAACCCATTCAAAAGAGATAGGACATGTAAAGCATCTGCCGAGCAATGTCTGTATGCAAGAGAACCCATTACATTCATTGCACATGTAACATCCAGTCATGATGTGCATGAAAAACCTCACAGTTACAATTGGTCATTGAAGCTCATGGTGCATAGTCCTCTGCTGAGACTATGTCCCACCACACCTCTCACAATACACCCATTATAACACAAGCCCTGATATTGTGCTTTTTTCTCTGTCCCCCATGATGCCATATACATGCGTACCCTGAGCCTAACCTACATCAACTAAAGGCTCATCCAAACAAGCCTATTTCTGGAAGTTGCAATGGCAGTGTCACAAATAGAAACTGGAACATTTATGAAAAAAAATTGTGTGACTATTGTGTGGCTATTGGATAGAGGAAATGCCACTTCAGCAATACCCCCTCCTGAACAGAAGCTTATGCTGCAAGAATATTCATTGACTTTTATTTATTCCATACATTCATTATTTGATGTGTACGAAAAAAAGGCTTATGGGTGAGGCACAAATCATTTATTAAAAATAATAACCAGACCACTGCCTCATCTTTCCTGACACATGCAGGGAACATGCTATAGACAATGACTGGAACGCATCAGGAGAACATGCTGGACGCGGTCAGGCTACTAACCAAACAAGGACAGAACCTGGGGTCTCTATGGTTTACCTTCATACTGATATATATACTAAAACTGGACTACTACTTTAATCCTGGGTTGCCGCCTCTTCTGGAATATCCAGGAGATTCCTATATTTCGGGCATAATTTCCAGTACCCCAGGAAAATCTCCCTTGACCTGGGCAGAAGGTAGTAAAATCAGTGCCTTCACCCCCGGTCCGTTCCGGGGAAGCGGGGGGGAATTGATTATGTCAAATCCCATCCACCCTTAGTAAAACTATAACTGTGGCGTTCAGAGATTAGGATACGACCCACCCCTCCCCAATGCTCTGGCTGGTTTCTTCTAGAAAAGGAGAACCCAAAAGTTGGCAACCTTGCTTTAATCACAATCAGTGGTCTACAAAACGTTACACTAGTCATGACTATAACAATTTTCTTTTATACCACTTTAAATACCTGTAAATGGAGGACTCTGTTAACTATTGTTATTCAGTTGAAACTGTGTAGATGGAATTAGTCTGCATTGTGTGTGTGTTTCAAATTGTTATTTGTCTAAACAGCTGCAAAAAGAAAGTTAATAGTATACACAAATATATACTACTACTGCTACTTCTATTACTAATAATAAAAATAATAATAATAATATTAATAATAATAAAAATATTATAAAAACACAGAATATATAAGTGATCTTTTACACTGGAATTCTGAAATGTGTTTTGTAGAATTGAACGTAGACTTTTAATTCCGTCAATCCAGAGATCAAAAAGATAAAAATCTCTTTTTCCTGCCGGGGTACCACAAAATAAATATCCGGATGTTTAATACAGCATCGGAAGAGATCCTCCCACAACAATCAATGTAAACAATTTAGACTATTCCCTAGGCTGGCATGGTTAAATAATTCACATGCATCTGTTATCATACTCCCACACGTGTGTGTTGTGTGTCTTGTGTGATGACTGGGAGGTGGGGGCAGGAGAGAAGAATTCTGGCTCACAATGACTTTTCTCTGTTAACCTCTTAATGTGTCTACAGACACGATGGACAGACCAGGGATATATAGGGATTTCTAGAGACACCGGTGAGCGCAGGGGTTACAGTATAGGTAATGCATTATGCCTTATTCTATTCCCTAGCTCTAAACCTTCCACTCTCCATAGGCCGTACACTGAGCGGCTATCCACGGCTGGATCCCCAATGAATCTTAACTGAGGCATCAGAGGGTTTCATAGGATGAGAGGAAAGTGCTCATCGGCTCATACTTTTCATACTTTCATTTACTTAGTTTATGACGATGTCTATAAAAATCCTGCATTCCTTAAGGTAAAGTATCTCAGAATTCAGTAACCTTTACAATGATAGATACAGGCTGCAAATAACATAGAAAAGAACCATGGGCATAACTACCACTATAGCAGCCATAGTGGCAGCATTCCCGGATTACTGACGTTACCCAACAGACAGTGGTCCGGAGCTTCTGGGAACAGGATCCTTAAATGGAACCCACATCCAGATTTACTGTTGTGTTTATATTGTTTTTTACGTATTTTACTGCAGTTTGGGTTCGTATATGTATATATATAATGTGGGCCCCAAACTGCTATAGAATATATACAAACATATCTTGGTTTTCTCCAGGAGTAACCTTGACGTAACTAGATCCAGCCTACAAAAAAGGGGTGTTTTATAATAGCTATGGTCAGAAAATCCCAGTCCCAACCCCAATCTGGGCCAAAAATAATAATAATAATATCCGTTACAAATATTGAACGTTAAATGAATGTTAACCTGTGTGGAAAATCACTTACCATACCTGCTAAACTACTTTCCCTTGCTCTTCCAGTTTGTTACTACAATACATGTAGTTTGTGCCATTTTCAATTCCTCCTATAACAGTTCAATAAAAGCTATTTATTCATAACGTGTCTAATCATGTTCTGCAGGTTGAGAACATTGATACACGCACAAGATAACCCCTTATGTGTCAGAGAAAAATACAAGATTACTATGTAATAATCATTTCAATGGATAGAAAACAATGGTACAAGAGGTATCTAGTACACATATATACAGGGCCGCCGTCACGATTGGCCGGGCCCGGGACACACGAAGTTCCGGGCGGCTGGGCCCCCCCACAAATAGCGGCAGGACGTTGTGACGTCATGACGTCATTGGAAGAAGAACAAGACTCATTCCTCCATAACAGACGCAGTTGTCCCAAAATGTCAAGTGTCTGATCTCCAGTAACTGACCCCCCTCCCCACCCCCCAAATCACAGGCTGACAGATTTCAATTTCAAGAACAAGAATGACTAGTTGTTCAAAATTAACATTAATTAATACATTTATTAATTTATCTTTAATTGATCATTTAATGCAACTATTGGAGGGTTCTGTTGGTGGTCTTCCAAGAAATTTGTCCTAGCTATACACTTAACAATAAATATTTTGTTAATTGATCTGTTCAGTTACTTTATACTGTGGGGTCAGATAGAGGAGTCTATCACCAAAACAGTCCTGGGGATACACACATAACGGCACTATGCATGGCCACAGATGATTCCCCTGATATCACCACCTAATCAAGAGGTAAGTTACAAAAGAGAAGGGTTCAATAACTTTTATCAAATCTAGAAGCCTGCCTAAAAGTTTAGGAGCCAGATATACCTATAGCAGGACCCATTTACAATAGCAGGAGCCTACCTTTATACCCCTTTCTTTTTTTATGAAAAAAACGGCTGCAGTGAAAAAGCCGGCTTCTAAACTCAGTGTGAACGCTCCATTTACAAAAAGCCGGCTACTGAAAGCTGGTATTCAGAGGCTGCTTAAAAGAAGGGGTTTGGCCCTCCTATCCAGCTTTTTCAGTCAGTGTGAACACTACAAAGCTGGCTTTCCTCTCCCATTGTGTTTGTGCAGCGCTGATTGGCTCACACAGTCAGCTGTTTCCAGCACAATACTGCCTGTCTCTCCCTCCTCCCCCTCCCCTAATGTAAATAAACAATCACAGCACATTTTCTGAGTAATGATGTGTACTGGTAGCAAAAAGCAGGGTTCAATGTGAACAGTGCAGCAAATTATCTGAGTAATGATGTGTACTGGTAGCAAAAAGCAGGGTTCAATGTGAACAGTGCAGCTTTAAAAAAATCTGTTTTTTTTTTTCAGCTAATCTGAACGGTGCTTTTTTCACAGCCCCTCCAATTTCCCCAGCTCTATACACTGGCTCTTAAGCCAGCTTTTTCAAGACTGGTAATGTGAACGGGGTATTAGTTACACACAGTCTCTGTGAAAATGCAGATGCTGCTGAAGTCTGGACAGTATGTAGCTTGCTGTACAATCTACAAACCCATCATGCCCTATTGAAAGGTCATGTTCCACTGCTGAGGCCGTCTTCCATCCACCCCCAATACATCTTTCATGCATCACAATGAAATCAAAATAAAACAATAGCAGGGACATGCTGGGAATTTCTGCCTATTAATGGACAGGTCTACTTAGGTCTACATCCAAGAATCAGGGTCTGGAGAAACTGAGGCCAGCACAAGTGACTTCTACAATGCTGATACACTACTAAATCAGGGTTGCCGACGTTTGGGTTCTCCCACCCAGAAACCAAAAACCTGCAGCATGGGGGTGAGGCATGCAAATCCTGCTGAAGTTCCACCCCCTGGCAAATGCATGATTTCACAATGAGTGGTTGGGACTTGGTACCATCCTCCATAGTAACGATCGGGGCTGAAGGCAGTGATTTACATTGAGTCACTGCATTTAGCTCATGTACCGGGAGATCTTCCAACTCTCCCAGTATACCGGGAGACATGCTAAATGAAGAGAGAGCTAAAACACAGGTGTTTTCTTTACATTCCCGCTCTTCCACTTTTAAATAGACTTATTGATCATTGGGAATAGAAGCTGTTTACAGTATGAACCATGAAGTATGTTCCAGTATAGATTTATTAAAGGAGCATTGCCCCCTGATAATGCCTCCTAGACACAGTTTATTTGTATGGGTTCAAAGTGTGCTTCTCTGTAACATTTATCTTCAACAAAGATATATGTGTCAGTGAAAGTCAAGATATGGCTTTAAGTGCAAAATAATGGTAAAAAGTGAAGTTATATTACATAAAGTTTATTGCTGCAATATAGAGGTAAAACTGTCTTCAGTGATTCCTAAGGTAATATGGCAGTGTTATCACCCGCAGTTATCCATTAGAAAGGTGCAGACTGGCCATATTATTTATATATTCTGCACATTGATCTCCAGAAGGATATAAATACATTAGAAACTGCAAAGACGAACTATACATGTATAACATGGAGAAGGGACAGGGGGGCCTGGTACAGGAGGAAAGTACCCTATTTCCCCAAGTATAAGACGACCCACTGTATAAGACGCACATTCTTTTTGGGCCTTATACAGTGGGATACAAAGAACGGTGCTAGGATTGTAAAGTA
This sequence comes from Platyplectrum ornatum, assembly GCA_016617825.1. NCBI lineage: Eukaryota > Metazoa > Chordata > Amphibia > Anura > Limnodynastidae > Platyplectrum > Platyplectrum ornatum. The sequence continues at coordinate 2,938 of JABWIB010007990.1, read as the reverse complement.
GACCAGATACAGATACAGAAAATAAGAAGAGGAAAGTTACACCCTGAAAACCATGTTGAATTGCAGGGAAGTTACATTTCATTAGTTGCAAACAGTATTAGAGTTGAAAGATGATGTTTCCAGCACAAGTGTAATAACAGTGTAACAGTAACGCTGGTCAGTATCTGTGTGCAACATGCAACAATAAAGTATTCTCCCTGCATGCACACACTGACATTCATTTTACCTCCCACCCCCTGCAATTCATCATGGTTTTACCCAGGTGTAACTCTACACTCGTAAGTTCAATATTATGTAAATCTGTATTTGATCCTATGTGTGTAAATATTCCTTCATTTGTTCATGTTCAGTGGAATAGCTTCCTGTATGTGGCAGTAGAACAATGCATGGAATAAATATAATGAGCCCTAAATCTAAAACGAATTTGCAGGTCAAAATGAATCTCAGGTCAGAATTGTTAGAAACCCCCCAGTGGATTGAATGAATCATGAGGCTATTATGTGACATCGCTTGGCATGTTTCTATGATCTATGCTGTGTAAAGGGAGAGACCTGCTGAAACACGCAGACATTCAGTGAGAATATTCCCCGGAACAGTTTTGAAAATGAAGCTCATCATCTCTCCTGAGTATAGATACAGGACTGAATACACATTATTGTGCTGGAAGAATGGAGGCAAATCAATGCGATACATCCCCACCAAGAAATGTCTGGCCTCTTCCATAGTGACATTTATATAATCGTTAGATTCTCAGCATTCCAGACATGAGAACCCCTGTGTTATCCCTCGTCCGGTGGAAGACTATTTGTGCGCCTGATTTCCGCGTTGAACGAGTGCGGTTTATGGTGAGCGGAGAACCAGGGGGCTGACTGGACTTTCATGCATCTGTCACTATGAAATGTATCTGGTAAGAAGACAGCACCAAGTAAGTAAACTGATTTAGGGGTCTAGTTAAATAAGATTGAAGTCCCATATTTCTTAGGATCAACTGGACGACCCAACAGGCTGAAACTTTAATATTTACAAAACTTATCTGTCCTTTAATCCCTGCCAGAGCTATTGACATAGCACTGTGAGGGTCTTCAGGATACCACTGAGAGTGCTTAAGAGGAAGCCAGCAGCCCCTTGCCAGCGACTGGTAAATGCCAATCCTTAAATGGACCTTTCTCCATTTGATGAACTATGCAGATCCCGCTGTCCCCATCATTCTATATGAAGAAGCCAGGAACTCTTTCTCCAGGGCTGCGGCTTTACTTAAAGCCATGAAAAAGGGAGCGAAATACCCAGAAAACAGCTCTAATCTATGCAGACACCATTTTGTTTCCTTTATACCAGGAACATTTTACCATCATACATCTATGACGGGCAACATGCTGGTAAACCGAAGCAACTAAGGACCAGGTATGGAGTTTAAAGTAAGAGTATAAAGTTAAATCTGGGTAATACCNTGATGAATTGCAGGGGAGTTAAATTGTATCTGTTGGAAACAGTATTAGACTTGAGAGATGATGTTTCCAGCCCAACTCTAATAACAGTGTAACAGTAACACTGGTCAGTATCTGTGTGCAACATGCAACAATAAAGTATTCTCCCTGCATGCAAACACTGACATTCATTTTACCTCCCCTGCAATTCATCATAGTTTTACCCATGTGTAACTTTCCTCTCTTATTTTTAAGCCTGCATCTGATCCTAAGTGACTACTATGGCAGCACTGTGTCCTTTCCAAGAAACTCTTTGTCTTAATACCAGCGTTGCCAACGCTCCTGGAATTTCCAGCAATCTTCCCAGAATCCCGGGAGAGTCGGCAAACCTCCCGGGACCTGGGCTGATGCAGTGATTTGTCAATCCCTGCCTCCTGCCCCTTGTGTTACAAAGAACAGGCAGGGTTTGAGTATGGACGCAATTTGCACAAATCACACCCTCAGTTACACCTCCATGCTGGCAGCGTTCGGTTCCTCCCAGGAGGAACTTATACAATACTCACACATTTCATACAAAGACAAAATAATATGGCCTATATAGGGAACCTTACAAGGCGATGGCCCATTAACAATATAGTATTTTGTATTGTGTATAATTTTGTATTGTGTTTGCTCTTTCCGTGGATAGCTTAAATAAAAGATACTGAACATTAAATAGAAGGGAAGCTGTACAAACGCAATGTGATGTATCTATGGCGAGATCTTTTATCATTATAGAGGGCATTAATACACTGTCTTTTCTTGGCACAAACCGTCTATGTCACAGGATACAAATAAACCTCAACAGCACCGATGGTCAGTTATATTGGCAAGATTACAGGTATAAATGATATAACCACCTATTTCCAGACACTGAGCCTTACATACAGCAATGAGAGGCTGCTATATCAGACAATACAGTGAATACATTTGGTTACAAGTGCAGGATAAATGTAAAACAAAATAGATGTCTATTTCATTATAGTTCCAATGGCAAGTAATAAAAGAATAAGCATATATAAACAACACTGTTTAAAACTCAATAAAACAACAATTTGTACCAAGTGTTTTAAACTTGAATGAGTACAGTTTAGTATACATAATGGTCTCTTTTATGAAGTTATAGTAAACTATAAACAGAAATAGAGAGATATTCATTATACCTTGTACTAATAACCAGTAAGCCACCACAAAGTAACCTCCAAAAACCATCATCAGCCTAGGAAACAATGGTGTTATTACTATACAATAACTGATACTTATTACAATACAGTAACTGATACTTATTACTATACAGTAACTGATACTTATTACTATACAGTAACTGATACTTATTACTATATAATAACTGATACATATTACTATACAGTAACGGATACTTATTACTATACAGTAACGGATACTTATTACTATACAATAACTGATACATATTACTATACAGTAACGGATACTTATTACTATACAGTAACGGATAC
>JABWIB010007989.1:8514-22643 GCA_016617825.1 Platyplectrum ornatum | reverse complement strand
TAAGTTGTGAGTAAGTCAATAGTGCCTAAAGTCTGAATCTGGTCCATTGATGTGTATTTAAATAAATTGCAATAAATCCCACTCTATTGTCATTCAAAAACTGCCTTGATGCAAACAAACACTGAGAAATGTTAAATTAAATGAATAGAAAACATAACTAGTGGGGATTATCACTTAGAAGCAATGCTAGAAAACAGTGGGTCACTACAGGCGACACCAGTACAGTATCACCCAGATACCTTTGAAACCTTTCTCATCCCTGCCCCCCCAGAATGTCATGTCTCATTTATGCTAAAGATCACAGAGCATATGAAGGAATCGAAAGAACACAACTTCTGCCTCTGTCTAAATATAGAATTTGGAATGAGACTATTATTTTCTGCTCCAGTTTCTTCCTAAAACATTAGAAGCTCAATTGATCTCATTGCGTTTATTCAACCCAATNATTTTCCCCTCAAATAATAAAATAAAGTTATGGTTTGAGCTCAGCATTGGGGATAGGGATGGCTCTTTTTGAACTACCCAGGCAGGTTTTGCTTTCTTCACAACCGAGGCAAAAAGGGTTTTGTGCGGCCTGGACCCAGGTATCTGGCATTGTAACAGTCGCTACCAGATATTTCTGCCTGGGCATGTTGAAAGCCGTTCATTGGACAAGTCAGGTCACATGTAAACATCTTTAACCTACAACCAACAACGTGCCTTCATTGTGAACAGTGTTGACCCGGGTATTTCAATAAAAATATGTCAAATACCCGGGTAGAATTTGCATGAAATATCTAAGCCCCAGCAAACTGCCCGGGTTGCAAAACCCTCCTGGGTTGTCAGTGTGAATGTGGTATAAGGGGGAAATAAAGTTGTCATTGGTGCCTTTACCCATGGTGAACTGGTGAAGGAAGCATATGGAAGTAGATCTATGCAGCTCCATTGCTATGAATTGGTGGCTGTGGTGNCATCAAGCACGTCCAATCATAGNACCGATCAGGGCTGGAGGCAGTCTCAGTCCCAGGAGATTTGCNGACTATCCCAGAATACCTGGAGAATTGCCAGAAATCCAAAAGTATCCTGGAACGGCAACCCCAATGTATGATTGTTATTTACACAAGTTCTGTTGTGGGGTCCTAATATGGTAAATCATGTACTCACAACGTAACTATGGAGCTACTGCAGCAATTTCTTATATCTGAGTCCTGTCCAGTGGAATAGAATGGTCTATCAGGGATTTGTAACAGACAAATNCAGGTGCAGGAGGGAGGCATTTTTCAAAGAAAGAGGTGTAGTAGAACGCGAGGGCATGTGTATACACTGGAGGGTGGTAGGTTCAGGGGAAATATGCGAAAGAATTATTTCACTGAAAGGGTAGTGGATAAGTGGAATAGCCTCCCATCAGAAGTGGTGGAGGCTAATACTATAGAACAGTTTAAGCATGCTTGGGATAAATATAAGGGTATTCTGAGCCTCAAACAAAATAGTGATTAAATTTGGGTTGGTATAGTTCTAAATACACAATCGGGCAGACTAATGGGCCATGTGGCTTTTATCTGCCGTCACTTTCTATGTTTCTATCTATATGATATAGGTAGATTAGAGGAATGGTCAAGAGCATGGCAACTTGCAATACAGTATTTTACTATGCAAACATATAAATGTTNTTTACTGTATTGTTCTGGGAGAAGAAAAAAGTGTTTCTGGTAGAAGAAAAAAGTATACAAAAGATAACAAAAAATCAACAACAAAATGGATTTGGTGTGGTGCACCAGGATGTTGGAGACAACCCAATTTTAACAGTCTGCACACGTAGTTTTGTTCTTTTATTCATTTTCAATGTTCTCCTACAAATACATTAGGTTAAAATAGCAATACTTTGTAATACTTTAGAATTTTCTAATATAATTCAGTGCTGTTGTTTACCATCTCACATCTGCTTTCTCCATCCGTCTGAAGAAGTAGAAATATGCCACGTTACTTCTATATATGATTTTATTAACTAAACCTTAAATATGTGAACCCTAAACAACATATTTATCTCAAATTCAAATAAAATAAAAATAATACTAATAATAAAAAAAGATTGCAGAAGAAAATGCTATGTATTAGATTTATTCCCCAATTTCTACATAAACAGAATTAATTTCCCTCAGGTGACCAGAAAAGATTCATGCAAGAGAAAAGTTTTCATATCTATCTGAAAATGATGAATTATCCTTCCAAGATGAAGCAACTGAGTGTTAAGATTTGTGTATGTAAATGCTTAAGTTTATTGAAAAGTGCCAGTGGGAATGCAAAAAGTTTACATTAATGGGAGGATAATATACTAAACAATCTATTGTCAATTATTGCGAATGGAAACAAGTGNGAAAAAAATCATTCAGTACCATACTTGAAAAATAGAATTGCAAACTAAAATATATGGTAGATAAAAAACCCACAGAAGAGATGTTCTAACCATTATTAGATTTATAAAATATATAAATCTTGCTTTTTAAACTGTCTGCGATCCTAAGAGATTATAGTTCATTTCTTATAACAAAATACTATATACATGAAATTTATAAGGTGAAGTTAAGTCATTTTTTGCACTTAGTTGAACATTGTGAAGTTTGTCCTTTTGCGCCCAGACTCTTTTGTGGTACTTTGTAGTAGCTGTTTACATAGTCTAACGCAGTGGTTCCCAAACGGTGCGCCAAGGCTCCCAGGGGTGCCGCGACGCTCTCATTGGTATGCCGCAGAATGTTCTTCCTGACGTGGTGCCACATTGCTAGTGTTACTTAGAAGACAATTTTACATCTTGTATAGGAGCAACACAAGATTTGTGTTTCACCTGGAGTAGTTCTCTCTTTATCTAAATAGTTATTACACTATTTTGACTTACAAAAACTTACAAAAAGGGAAATGATTCTGTCTTAGGGGTGCCCTGAAAAATTATGGAGACTCTAAGGGTGTCTTGATTGAGAAAGTTTGGTAACCACTGGTATAACTGTTTGTATGTCATCCTAATTGCCTTACTGTACTTTGAGTCAAGATGCCACACATGGCTGAAAAACTAGAGAAGGTAACAGCATATTTATATGAACATAATAACCATATTATATACCATATAAAATATCTGTATTTAGAATTGTGATTTCAGCTATGATAAAGTACATGGAAGATATGTAACTCCACCTCAATGCATACAAACTGTAAAGAAAAAAGAAGCATACTCCCTAGAATTATCTTCTGATGCATTTGGCATACCGTACGTACGGCTACCGTAATATTTCAAATCTACGCACCGATAGATAAGTTGATGATTGTTGACATTATTGGCTATATATTTATTTGTTTATCTATTACACTTATAATAGAAACTTACAAAAGCTATAGGGCTTTAGGTTGTAGGGAGGGAACAGTTAATAGAAGGGGAAAGTTACGGTTAGTCTGCTAGAAAAGGACGGTTAGGATGAAGAAAGGAAAGGGTTAGGGTGAGAATGAGGGTAAGGGTTGGGGAAGGGAAAAATATTATCTGTCAGCAACAGGGATTTCATTCCCTTTTGTCGCTGAGTCCTCTAATGACGTTGCAGTTCCATCGTTGGAATCAGCCCTGACNGAAAAGGGCTGTTGACCTGAAATTACATGTCATAAGGGTATATGCACATAGAACATGTTTAGGTCTGGATCAGCCACAGTGTCCTCTATTACGAGAACTGGCAAAAAAGAGTTATGATTCGCAAAGATCCCAGTCCCCTATCTGTGGACATTAGCTTTCAGCTCCACTCTTTCACTATTGCTGGATATAAAGCCCTTCAAAAGAATCCTACATAGACAGATTCTAAAAAAGCAATTAACAAGCTTCATGTTTAGCATTTATCTTAAGTATCAGTTAGTTTTGATTGAACTGATTAAAGCCATTTGATTAGTAGTACACCAAACAGAATGTAAAAAGTGCTTCCGAAGAAGTTACATAGGAATCCATAAAACATAATTACAGACTGACACAAACATTCCACTGGAGTCCGCAACAAGACGGCACTTCTTCCATTAAGGACAGAAATAGGCAGCATGATGGCTAAAGCAAGAGATTCAACGTTATAACAGAAAACTTGCCTGGTGAAACTGCTTAACAAGGCAGAAGGTTGATTAAACTCGTTAGCAAATCTACAAGCTCAGCACTTTCAGCACAGGATACATTGTAATAGGCAGTGTATATTATCATTAACACTTTTTCCAGAGGGAAATTGATTTGATGATAAGAAATGCTGTCAGAACATCTCCAGCTGACAAGTTAAGTACAAAAAAAGACAAGAGAAAACTGAAGGCCGAAATATTCCTGTTTCAAGTGAAAAAAGATATTGTTCACCATTGTTATAGCGTTGGCGCCAATCACCACTTCTGTAGTTGCATACACTGAACTGAATTCAGGCCGGCATCAGTACGCAAGAGAGAGGGGAGTTCACTCTCCTCTCTGTCCCCCAACTCATATGAGTCCAGAAGCCTACCTTAACTCTACGTATTGATCAGCTTCATTAAGAATTAAGTTTTGTTGCCTCTCCTGGCGCTATCCCGTCTACAGTGTGGGGATTCGGCATGTTATGAATGAAACCCGGCCCCTTGCATGCTTCTAATGAACACGAAAGTCAAGTTTCACGCGCGTTGGTAACATACTAGTAGACCCGCACGTAACATCAATTTAGATCATACAGACATGCAGGGCACCCCCTTTCATCACATGTATGTCATCCAGTTTCCCTCATTGCACCTCTCTTCTGATGCCTATGTAGGGGAAATAAATCTAAATCAAAGTGTCAGCTAAAGTTTATTGTGGGGACTGGCAGATAACCAGGAACATTTTTCCAGAGTAAGGGGTAAATTCAGTCACGTCGGCCTTCATTTATTGACATCAATAATTCACTATACTGTATTTACTTACTATACAAAACAAGACCTGCTCATCTGTGCTATTCAGCAGCACTTACTCTTCTGCCATTGGCAAAGGCCTGTCTGACCTAAGGACTATAAAAGCTTGAAGCATGCAAAAGTCAAGGTGTTGATGGATAAGATCTGGAAGGAGAATATGCAACTGGTGGGTGTAACATCATAGAGGCAGCTGGACCTTTGACCAAAGAGGAGCTGAACCCTGTACAGAGAATGAACAAGAGCTGGAAGGTGCCCCATACAGATCCCCATGCCTGAGTTCTGATCCAGGGTGGATGGTACGCGATAGTTCTGATCCAGGGTGGATGGTATGCGATAGTTCTGATCCAGGGTGCATGGTACCCGATAATTCTGATGCTGAGGAGATGGTACCTGATGTGTCTACAGGACAGCCTGTTTAAGAGGAGCGACTGCTTAGCCCCGCGTCTCCTACCGTGGCCCCAATGCAGAGTGCACCCCTGCCTGAGGACAAGTGGCTGGAGCTGCCAGGGCACGATAGTGTGGGCCACGTAACTACATGGTCGTGTTGATCCTAGGGCCGCATCTGTTTTTATTCCTACAGGTGTATGGGGTCCACTGGGCCGAAGTAACATTCCGGGGTGGCACATATTACCTAATAACATTAAGGGTTATTTTTGATTCGTGTGATCGTGTTCCGTCGCCAAGTGGCCTGGCATTGGACAGGGAGAGGGCCCAAATGTTTAAACAAAATCAAATATGGATGTTTACATTTGATGACAAAAGTCGTTTCTCATTGACATACACAAATGTTACATGGAGGCTGATGACCCTAGGTGAAGGCCTAGGTAGCCTAGTCGGGTATTCGGTTCTGTATGCAGGAGTAAAGTAGTGGAATATCTCAAAACTATGTTTCTGATGGCCCCCGCTGTATTCATTGAATCATTTTTACGCTACAGTCTGTGCTAACATGAATATAGTACAGCATATTTCAGAAGATTACACAAATCAAAGTAATGACATTGCTACCGTATATGACACTGTTATTGTGTAGTAAAGCATTGATATCAGTCAGGCACAGGATTCTGCCTCCTCCATCCATTTAACATTTTCCCAGTGGTCTGAAGTTACAGATTACAGTTACCTGGAAATTCTGAATGAAACAGCCATTTATAGCAATGTATTTCTGCTCTACATCTTTTTCCACACGAATGCACTGTGCACATAATAATGGTATGCCAAGGGTATGCACATCTGCTTTCTCTAAATACTGTTTAATGAGAATCTATCAGAATAAGCTGTAACAGNCACTACTGTACACATGTAGGAATATATGAGGTCTTGGAAGACTTATGTTAAANTTATATTTATAACAATCTTCCGGTGTAGTGTTGAGGTTATGTTCTCTTGTGTTACAAGCCACAAAGTTGGTTACCAAGTTTATTTTTGTGTCTATTGAATAAACTATTAATCTAGTAGTTCACACTGTGTACTGTGTAAATCCAATTCCAGATCCCCACTGGATCTAGCCTTNTATGAAGGCACGTCTTTCACATGCATAAGGCTTACACCCTAGATCACCTATTTATTGCAATAATTTATTCCTATAATACGTTTTTATAATTCCCATTTGTANTGCTCTTTATCTTCTATAATGAGAGGATTTTAGCACACGTAAGGTACAATAATATCTATTGATGAGTGTACTATGATGGTTGTTGTGCCCCCTTAACCATTAGGGCCCCAAGCAACACATTAGGCGGTTAAGTCATGTTAGATTCTGATACAATAGGTATAAATTAGATATGGTATAGTACAATATCAGAAGGATATGCCCACAGAAAATATTGAGATGCCAAGTACCACTGCTATAGATAAATAACCAGCAGTGAGGAAAAAGGAGCACACAATAATGCTACACATAACAGAGGTGAATCTAATACAACAAGANAGAAAAAAGTTCAGAGACAAGGATACAATGAGTAATCAAGTAGAAGAAATAGTCCATAACATTTCCTAACAGACCAAGAAGTGAAAGACTTAATGATTTATGGTCACTTCCACATTGTCACAACCATGGAAATGATGAATGAAGGGATGAAAGGGAATATTATGATGACAGAGAATGACAACAATTCTACAATCACTAAGAACGAGAGGTGTGGCGAGAGGATTTTCAAAGGTCCCCTCCAAAGAAAACGCCATTGACNTCGCCTTCTCATAACTACAATACAGTTTCTCTTGACAAACCCTATTAAACTCTTCGACAAACCCTACTGAACTCTTCAACAAACCATATTGAACTCTTCAACAAAGCCTATTGAAAAAAGATAGAAACTGCAGAAAAAGAGTCAGTCCCATAAAGATAGATTGAAAGTGGTGATGACCAACAAAGATAACAGGAAAATTTATAATTTATTAAGAAAGGGTCTAAAGTTTGCTCCTTTGAATACATTTCACAAATTGAATACATATGTTAATATACAAAAATTAACAAGAAAGCTTCACAAATAATAAGTGAACATTTAATCGTGTACATAGTAGGGGGTGTTTTATTGAAGCCTTCACAAAAAAAGTAACAAAAGAATTGGAAGAAATGGAGACCTCAGTGCAGAAGAAGAAAAAAAGATCCCATAATAACATCAAAAAAAAACAGGCGATCAAGGATTTGCAAGACAGGCATAATATCATAAACAAGCACATAGATAACCTTTATTGACCACATACTTCAACCTAAGATAATAAAAACTAGATTGCATGTAAAGCACACTTTTGATATTATTCAAAAACTTTATGGGGTCACTTGGAGTGGAGAGCACTACTGAGTGACTGTAGACGTCATTTTCACAATAATCAGACATGAAGATAAAAATGACATGTACAGGTCTTCCTATTCTGAAGACTGAAGTTTATGAAATTACTTCTTTTTTGAAGACTCATTTTATCTTCAGCAGATGGGCACCATGATGTGGCCCCAGTATTGCAAATCTGTTCATGTCCCAATAGGAAGCTTCCATGGTGTGAAATGGCCACGAATGGTTGTCGAATTTGGCTTCCTGGTACAATTCCTTTCCTGCATACCCGCCCTCTTCATACTGAAGTATCATCTAAAACATGGCTTGGTGGAGCCGGGATTCCAGAACAGGACATGTGGAGCCGGCCAAACAGCACAAGGCAGAGAAAAAGAACTTCTGTATTGGAACTTATTGGAATGACATCTTACACCTAAGAACTTTCTTCTGGAGGACATTATCTTTGTAAAGAGCAGGCACAGTGTCATGAGTAACAACATTTTCCATTACATACATTTCGATTGACTTGGTGGTATATTAAATTTACAATACACTGTGAACCTGATGCTTTTGTATACGCCCTCAGTTTTTACTGAACATTTCATTACATCATTTGACAGTCAATCTTCTGTGTTTACATTTGAGAATATACAGTGCTTGGTCTACGGAGACCTCTTTCTCCCAGGAGAAGTTATCTTTTGTATCTATAATGTTAGATTCTGATGTTGTGTGTCAGGAAACATCACCAAGCTGTCATCTGTTGGAAAAATTTGTTACTAAACATCAATCAGCACTAATAAACTAAGCACTGAGCGCTGGCAGCTGCTGTCTGTGACTTGACGCAGTGATTTGAATTAAAGGAGGCAGAAAGTTAATGTAAATCCAGAGAAATGTAAACGTCTGTGTGAATAAATAGAGTGTCAACCACTTAGGGTGAAGTGACGTGAAGTGAAGTACCATTTATGTACCGTATAAGATGGCCATTCTTTGATTCTACTCTTTTTGCTTCTGTAATCTGGATTTCCATTTGCTGGAGTCTGCCAGTTGCTGGTTTATGCATTCGCCAGGGTGGAAGTAAAACTCTGGATTAGGGATTTCAGGGTCTTAGTGGCCAGAATTATTATAAACCCCAACGTTTTCATGTTGTGAACCATTTGGCAGAGGTTAAATACTGTACATTTAGATTTATGTCCCAACTTTCATGGTGTGTTATCCTTCCATATGATAGTTACCAGAACATGGGTGGAACATCAACCCTGGGAAGTTTAATCTCTTTCCTCATACCCAAGTGTGGGAGATTTGCCAGTTCTCCCGAGATTCCGGGAGTAATGCCCACATTTCAGCATCATTCAGCAAGCCTGCAAGAAATGATATTTGCTTTGTACCCATTTGAAGATATTTTGCTAGCAGCTATGTGTCCTTCTGTAATCCCAAAATTTCTTGTCACTTGTGCACAATGACTGGCTACACAATAAAAGGAAAACCTTTCTATTTCTATTTCGCTGACATTAAAAAGCACTCAGAGTCAGTACAGTGTTCTGAGGATTCTGTTACTACCCAACAAATGACGACTAATCATCAGCCTCATAAACATGTAATTAACCGTCAACACAGAAATGTGACTCTGACACTTTCTCCATTTAAGACAATATAACGAGGAAGCCATTGATAGAATATTTTTATCTTAAGTGGTTAATTATCGTTCTCGCTTGCCAGTTACATATTTGGATGCTGTTAGGCTTTCTATCTCACACATCCTAATAAACTGCCCATGGATTTTANATTGTTTTCTCTATAGTATAAAAATGTGAGTGATATAATATTCCATGANCTTATATCATTAGCAAAATAATTAACATCTATCCTATCGTAATACTATAAAAGACAAATATTCTCAGTTCAACTAAATAGCACCATGAATTTCTAAATAGTTCCTGTGTGCAACCCGACTTCTGCACACAAATGACCGTATCCAGACCTATGTGCATGCTACGCTCACTTGCAGGTACAGGTACAGGTNGACATGGGGGGAGAATCACTTATGGATCNNCATGCTAACATGCTAGCATGCAAAATGGGGCATATTCCACTGGATCTGATCCTACATGCATATGTGGTCTTATAACTAAAGTTAATAATAAATGACTAGTAATGTATATATTTCACTGAATGTTTCTCCCAAATCCTTACTATTTNAACACAGCAATAAAAAGTTTAGAATGATTTTATTTTCCAGATAACTTTATCTCTTTATCTTATCCCAGTTCTCTAATGAGCCAACATTATTAGCTCATAACCTAATTTTTTTTAATGTAGTTGTAATAGGATCTGTTTCATTTCAGCATGGAATTCACTTCCTTATATCTGAAATAATGTCTCAGTAACAAGGACACACAATGAAAATTACATCAAATAAAGGACATGACTTTGAAATGAAATATCCACTAAAACCTTTCAATCATCATACNCATAAATGTAATTTAAATTGCATTTCAATACATATCTAATAAAATTCAAATGAACCATTTGCCAGGGGTGTAACGGGAGTGGAGNATCCACCCAGATTCAGGCCCAGTCTCTTTGCTATGAACTCAAATCTACGTACTTCTGTCCCTGATAATGGCCATTAGTTTAGCCTAATTTCTTTTTTATCAGGTCAAACAGGCAGCGAAAATGTTTCTTTATGGACCAGATCATAACCTGTGTCTGATTTTTCTCCCACCCCTTAGGAGCACGGATTAACCTTAACTTAAATGTACGAATCTGGTTCCATAAAGATCACTTTTACGCTTTTTTAGATGGCTAACCTTGTGAAGAAGCTGCAAATCACATACAATTAAATTAGCAAAGAGTCTCGAGAGAGTCCCAGACATTCCGCCAACACCCTATAGCCCAGCTTTCAATGACACCTTTATCTTTTCTGATTTTATTTTTATTGAAACTTTTACTTTAAATCCTTAAAAGTGACTGTTTTATTATGCATGAACATACATCCAAAACATATGCTTGCACTTTATTTCTCTATATGCACATCCAGTCCTCCCCCTGAAGTCATAATTTCTGCCTATGTATGCATCGAGTTCATGTATGCCCTTCCAGTCTTTCTCTATGACGCTCTTTGCCCCTCCAGTCCTTCTTTGTCAGTCTGTATGCCCCACTAGTCCTCTGTGACCCTGTATGCCCCTCTTTCTCTCCTGTCCACATTCACCAACTTTTCTCTTTCATGAAATGTTACACTTCACTTACTTTTGCGGTATTCTCTTTTTCTCGCACTGTCCTCTGCAATGTCCTCTACTTAGGTCCACTGCCTCTAGAGGACCACTGCCTTAGAACATCAAGCAACTATGAAAGAGGCCTGAATGTGTAGAGATAAGGGTGGTCATCTGTGTCACACCAATCAAAATCCGAGGCCTAAATTTACTAAACAGTGAGATTACAGTGAGATTGAAAATTGGGGATGTTGCCCATAGCAATTAATCAGATCCAAGCTTACATTCTCCAGTATGCAAAATGAAACTAAGAGCTTGAATTTGATAGGTTGCTATGGGCAACATCCCCACTTTTCAATCTCATTGCAATCTCACTGCTTATTAAACTTAGGCCTGAGGGTTTCATTAAATCATGGTAACCAATAAGGTACATTTTATATTCTAATTGTGCACTACAAAGACAAGCAATTCACTGATAAAGCTGTGATATAGCAGTAATGTTCTATTACTAAGTAACATAACTTGTTTACATCCTGACAGTATTAGTGTGAAGTTTTCTTTATGAGAATAAAAAGTAATGAAAACTATTTTCAGACTGAAACGACTGAAATCTAATTAATTCCAGATAAAAATCTCCCTTAGAGCGAGCTAAGCAATGTGTGCCTTTCAAATATCAGATATCAGGCTCCTTTTCAAATAGGGTTTTTTTTTTGTCTTAATCATATTATATTGTGCCTCAGTCTATGATGCCTTTTTATTATTAAATCATGACAGCTTATGGGAAAAGCCTATTTTATAGTCTCAATAAACATTCATAATATTAAATAACAAACCATAGGCTCCACACGATTCTAGTTTACTCTTCTCCATTACTAGTAATTGATTCCAATCTGTACTGTTCAAAATTTCAAATACCCCCTAGTTACCTTCTGAAAAGTGACTACATATCAATTGCTAATCATTTAGCCAAAGTAAAATACGCAATGTAGCGACTAGGGCCTAAATAAACTAAACTGCGANATAGGAAAAGNGAGGATGTTGCCCATAGCAACCAATCAGATTGGAGCTCATAATAGGGGGGGGGGGATTCAGTAAATGTTGAATTGATGTGGGATTTGAATTCGCCATCATTCNCCAGGGATTTGAAATCGCCAAAGCATGGTGATGTATAGTATTNAGTAATTGTCNAATTGGATTAGCGATTTCAAATCAGCGGATGATGGTGAATTGTTTTGGGTATTTGATCTGAAATACCTGTAAAATTTGCCCTTATCCGCCAGGGATTTCAAANCGCCATGTCGNATTTATTTNAAAAAATAAATAAATATAAAAAGAACCAGTGAAAGTGCTAGATGGAAACAGTTCAGAACAATTCAGAACTAGTGCAGATGATAGTTGGACCTGGTTAGGTACAAGCAGGACAAGGATAGGGTAAGACGAGCCAATGACAAGACNAGCCAAAAGGCTGGAACAAGACCAGGTAAGGTAAAAGCCTGGAACAAGGTACAGGGCAACACAATAATGGCAAAATGCTGGAATAAGNGAAGCCAATGTAATGATTGGAACAAGGTACATGGTAAAGGGCTAGAACAAGGCATGCAAGGCAGTCCGCAAAATCCATGCTAAGCAGAAGGAGTACAGGAAACCTAATGATATAGCTGTCCTACTGCCAATTAATTAATCAGTAGCTCTGAGTGGCGATTGAGCCTTCAGAGCCTATTGAGTGCCGTCTGCTAGGCAACAGCTGGGACAACTCATGTGTTCACTTGCCTAGCCAGAATGACTGACAGTGAGTCATCCCAAATGGTCCCAGAGCTTCAGTTAAAGTAGACGTGTGGGCACCCCTTCAGCANCCCAGCCAGGTGGTAACCAGTGCAGAACTTCATTTTGTCGTGGCTGTAAAGCAGGGCAAATAATGAACTAGGGACACGACCGCGTGGCACACCAACGCGAGGAAATGCAATCTTTAGAGAAATTGTATCATTTGCAGACAACAAAAACACACNCGTGCTCAGATCCACTGAAGCTGTGTATGTAATACATACCACAGAGGGTAATCTTTTGTTAACTTACGCTGCGGGCTATTTTGCGAGCAGCACAATCATTCTCTAGTTGCCGTCTCTGCTGACTGTGAAACGATTAATCCAATTGATGAGTAGCAACTCGATGTTCAACCATTTGGAAACCTTTGAATGTATAGAACTGTTTCTTCCACAGTAATCACCAGATTTCCAATATTGGTTTCTATATGTAGAAAAAGGGGAATAAGTGAGCGCTTGGCTGAATGTCACCTTCAGCGCGAGAAGAAAAAAGGGATCTTAGGTTTTGCCGTTTGGGTTTTAAGATTTGTTTCGGCACATGATGATCCTGCTGACGGCCAAATGACCCTTCATTGTATAGATAATTCAGATGAAGCGAGTCAGCCATTGCAGCATGTCATAGCTCAGTGCCCTCTACAAATCAATGTGCTGCTAATACAACCTAAACCTCTCCTCAGCTGCTAAAATAAAGGATGTCGAAAAGGCAATTAAACTACTTATTGAGCTAAAGCAGCAGATCAGTGTGTTAGCTAGTTTCATTAGACTGTGGCTGCAATTAACATTGAGCCAACTAAAAAAAAATATTGTGACAACCTGTATTCCATCTTTTAAACATAACATCTATTATTTATTTATTTTCTAAACCATTTCTTTTATGTAACTCTATATAAAGTCACCTAAGGCAACTGGAAAAGTTAATTAAGGTCACCAACAAAAACAAGGCAACCTTAATTCTCCAGGATTGGAAAAGTGGGGATGTTGCCCATAGCAANCAGCCAAATTCAGTTCTTAGTTTCATCTTACATACTGGAGAATGTGAGCTCAAATCTGCTATGGGCAACATCCCCACTTTAGTAAATTTAGNCCCAGGTATCAGCGACACGTTCCAGTATGTCCTACCAGCTATTAGCCAGCATGATTAGAAATGTCATTTTAGAAATGACAGNTCTAGTCTGCTTGAAAGGAATGCCAGTTAAAAACAATGGGAGAATATGCAANTTATTTGTATATCGAATAAAAAAAAATCATTATATTTTTAACACACTTATTCCTCAGGAGCTTTTTTTATCTTTTAGAAGAGGAATATCAGGCTATGACACTAATTGCTCTGGAATGACACTGGAATGACACTGGGGGACTGTCCCGCTGTCCCTCCCTCCTACCAGTTTGTCCATTTACGGGGACAAACTGGTAGGAATTTNTTTTTTTTTNNNTTTNNC
>JABWIB010007988.1:0-13054 GCA_016617825.1 Platyplectrum ornatum | reverse complement strand
ACATAACTATATAGATACAATAAAAACTGCTTACATTATTGTATACAATAAAACTGTAATAAATACCAAAGAAGTGCAAAATTTGAATTACCATTAAGGGAAAAGGGAGTTTACAGCAGAGGGAATTAAGTTTATTTTGGAGAAAAACTTTTTTGTGATTTGAGGAAGAATTTTACAAATATGTATTAGGAACACCATTGGGGACTAAGGTAGCCCCATGCTATGCCAATGTATTCAAAGCATAGTGAGAAAGGAACCATGTGTATGAACATCCCCTGTCAAGAAAGTATTTAGAAATGTTGCATCATTTCATATATATATAGTATTTGGAATGGAGATGATGGTTCATTAAATCAGTTTTGTGTGGAGATGCAAATGAAATGAATATCAAATTAACATTTAAAATTGGCAGGGAAAAAGTAGGGAATCTGTAACCTCCCGAAATTTGGTTACAATTCTGCCAGTACCTGCCAAGCAAGCTGAAAATGAAAAAAATGTACAAGTTGTGTGAGAGGACATTAGGGTACACACATAGATTTACAAACACAACAATTTAACCCTCTACATATCCCCCCCTACATTGAATTAGTTGGAAGACAGGTGGGAGATGGTGCACCCACTTCAGGACCAGGATTACCACGTCTACCTGGAGAATTTTTAAACCAGCCACTATATAAAAGCGCCTTGCTTGCATTAGTACTGTGGCATGAGGCACACTGCGCAAAAACAATGAAAGCCTGTATAAGTCGCAGGTTGGGCAAACACTAAGAAGGGAGCAAGAGCAGAACATTATATGACAACAATCTACTGAGTGTCATTGTACATTACTAGACTTTATAGTACAGTATTATACATTGACTTTATATTTGAGGTTTCAAATGAGTTTGTGTCACGGTTTTGTCATTGTACATTACAAGACTTTATAGTACAGTATTATACAATGACTTTATATTTGAGGTTTCAAATGAGTTTGTGTCACGGTTTTGTATTTTAGTAAATAATGTTTATGTAATGTGTAACAAAAGACAAATCTTTTTTCCATTTGTTAAAAACATATTTCCTTTTACAGGTTCTATTACAGTAGAGTGAATTGGATGGTGGTTTGCCATACCCAACACGTTCACCCTCCCAACAAACGCAGAGGGGGAGAGCTGCTTGTCGAAAAATCTACAGTTCATGGGACTCTTTGGGATTTGTGACACAGAGGTGTGCAGGTGCTATCGCCATCATATCTGTACCGGACACTCTGCAGCTTAAGGATAGTGAACTATCATAATTTCTTTCAATTTCAATGCTGTTACAGTTTTGTGCGTCTGAAACATTCTAGACGCATATGGGTGCTGCATTGGGGAAGTTTTTTTTGCCGTGTAGCTGGTGACAAGGGCATTCCTCATGCAAATGAAAAAAATGATCTAGATGTAAATGAGGAGAAATGTTGTTGAGAGAGTATTAGGCCTTTGGAAGGTGGAGGTGTCTTAACTGGCAGAGCACTAATGTATGCTTTCGATGTATGTGACGTGATAATGTTATGTGGCATTTTTCATAACATTGTTAGCAGTCACGGTGTGCCTTGGGATGATGAGGATTTGGTTATGGACACAACTGACCAGGCTGAATAGGTAGTTCCTTTGCAAGAGAAAGAATATTGTGCTTTCAGTCTCAATGGCCCGGATTTAGATCTTTAGCCATTAATGACTTAATCAACAGTGGGCAAAATCATGTTGAATTACATGGGAGTTAAATTTCATTGGTTGCAAACATTATTATGTATTAGAATTGTTTTACTAAGCACAGATTAATCATATGTGTTACTTCATATCATCATTATTAGAAAGTTGTGGTGTTTCTTGTCTTTATTGTGTTGGTTGCATGGCTGGGATATTGAGTTGTTGGATGATATGTTTGTATTTAGTGAGATTGAGAATAATGTTGGAACATGGTATTTTGTGCAAATTGTATGCACGTGAGGTTGGGAGTAGGGTGGATGAATGAGTTTTAGTCTAGATATTTGGACTGGTGTTTGTAGTATGGGTTATGTCAGATGAAGCAGTAGTCATGTTGCGCTTGTGTCTGGGAAGATTGAGGAATCTGCGGAGGGCCAAAGTGAGGGGTGTGCTAGTGTACGTGGCTGTTGTTGAAGGGGTGTGGATGTTGCTGCTGATATGCTTGGTGGTGACACAGGAGCTGGTTCTGATGGTGTAGCGTTGAGTCTCACAGTGTTTCCTTGTCCACCTCCTGTCTGCCTCCTGATGAGTTACATTGGATGTGGGTAGGCATACAACATGTGAGCCTGTACAAGTGGCACCCACAACGCCATGGGTTGTACTCCGGTAATGGCATAGGACCAGGGGCGGATAGGCCTTTGACCTTACCGGGAACTTTCCCGGAAGGCCACAGGAGGCATGAGGCTCTATCCAGACAGCCTCTGAATCAGCTATAATAACAACCTCCCCCCTTAAAAAAAAAACAAAAAAAAAACAAAACAGGCAGGCACAGCCTCTGGGGGTATTATGTTTCATTCGCTAACCTCTGGGGCCTCAGGGCAAGAGAGTGTCCGGTTGCCTGGATACAGGCACTGCAGCTGTAAACAGGTGACTGATGTTCCTCCACATGTTTTCTACATGTTCAGGTGTCGGAGGAAGTGTTTTGACTGGTGTTAAATGGAGTGTGTGGACTGTTGCTTGAGGGAGTGTTTGGCCTGGTGCTGGAGGGAGTGTTTGAACTGTTATTGGTTTGTATGGTTGATAGCCAGATTGTTGTGGTGTGGAGGTGGGTATGGGTTGTTCAGACAGTTGCGTGGATTGTTATGGCACGGAACTTGGAAAATGTAATGTATCTTTTAGGTGAATGAAACTGATTTGCTGGCGACATTTTGGTGACTAGTGTGACAGCATTGTGCTATGTTTCCTAATTAAGATAATATTTCTTGTAAATAGGGTTTGTTGGTGGATAGTAGTTGGATGACCATGTCATCCTTGTTGGTTTCTGTGGGTCTACTGTTGTGTTTGTCTGTGTTTGTTTTTGGAACTGTTTGTTGTTGGCCAACTTATGCTTCATCCACCTTGCTGTTAACCTCTACATTCTAGTTTACTTCATGATCCATTCCCTCAGCCCCATTTGCCCTCTTGCTGTGTGTCTTGTTTGCAATGTTTTAAATATAAAAAAGAAACAAAAAAAACCCATAAGCTTAAACTATGTACACTCACTCCTAACACCTCATCAGTGGTCATGGCTCTAAGTCNCTTGACTGCTTGACTGTCAATGTGTGGGTTTGTAAGCCATATTAAAAATATTTTTTAATTCATTCCAAAAAGGTCAGAAATTGTCAAATGACATGGATGAGGAATATCAAGTCATCCAGGAGAATGACGCTGAGGAGGATGAAGTCATCCTGGAGGAGGATGAAGTGCAGAAAAATGCAGCCATCCTGGAGGAGGAGGATGAAGAGTAGGAGGATGCTGCTATCCTGGAGGACGATGAAGAGAAAGTCATGCAGAAGGAGGATGAAGTGGTGCTGCCATCCCTGAGGAAGATTTTGACAATGTTGGAAGGAATGACAGGAAAAAATTGATTTAAGTGAAGAAGCTGTAGTGGCTGAGCCAGCAGTCAGGCATNTAGGTAACATGAAACTTGTCTGAATGTGTTACCTGAAAAAATGTAAATGTTGTTTTTAAAACATTTTTAACCCCTTCCCGACATATGGCATACATTTACGTCATGATCGGGATGTACTTCCCGCATCATTGCATAAATGTATGCCATGACTTTAAAGTGTCACCGCGTCTATTGATGCGGTGACAGTGGAAAGATGTCTGCTGTCCCTGGGGCAGCAATCAGCAACTTTTTTGGGGTGCAGATTTTCTTTATATATACCCCTAAAGGCTGCGCCAAAAGTTGCATGCCTGCTGCCCTTCTCTGCTGATAAGTGTCGCATCACTGATCAGTAATTCATTTTTTTGTGAGGGTGCTGTGGGGTCTTTTTTTATTTTTATTTTTTTTACCTTTTTTTTCCTTTTAACCCCTTCAAGGTTGTTCCAAAAGCTGCCTTGAAGCTGCTGCCCCACCCCGTGTTGAAATAAAGTTTGTACATCCCTACACCATACACGTGTTGAAAACACAACACTTACACAACCCAAAAATAATTAAAATGTCCCAATCATTCCAAAGACTGTTTACAGCGGAGGAGGCATATGCCCTTATTGCCTCTGACACTGACTCAGCCAGTGAAGAAAGCAATGAATTTATCACATTCGTCTTGACCTCTTCCTCCTCCTCCTGTGATGAGGGACCCCCACAAAGGCGCCCCCGTAGATCAGCTGAGACACCCCCCCCCCAATGATTGATCCCGTATGGACCCCACCACCAGCCAATTTTGGTCAACCCAGGAATCCAATTTGACGCTACAGGGCTCAGAGAATTGACTTTTTCAAAGTCTTTTTCTCAGATGATTTTGTAAATTTAATGGTGGGCCAAATTAATTTATATGCCCAACAGTTTATTGCCCAAAACCCCACATCATCATTTGCTAGGTGGACCCCTGTAGATGCAGTAGAGATTATGCATAGTACCCACCCAAAGATGATCCCACCTTTGACCGGCTATTCAAAGTCAGGCCGGTCATTGATCATTTCAGCGCCAAATTTGCTGAGATGTATATCCCCGCAAAATTCATTTGTGTGGACGAGTCCCTTATACATTTTAAAGTAAGTGTACACATAAATACAGGTGAAACAGGATGTTTATGGGTTTAGTATTGTTACAGTGGAAACATACGGCAGCACTATATGATGTGTTCAACATGAGCTGCTTATGTTTTTACGAAGCGTGCAGACAATGTACATTTTTCCAAACCCTTTACAATGTAACATGGTTATAATTAATCATTACTGCAGAAAACAACAACATATATTGTACGATTGAATGTAATGAAAAAAGCACGTCTTAAAAACAAGGCTAATCAACATAGCATTTTTAATATACACACTTTAAATGTGTGATCACATAATGTTCATTACCATAAGATTAACATCACACTAAGGGGTATATTTACTAAGCATGGAATTTGATGGGGAATTGAAAAGTGGGGAAGTTGCCCATAGAAAAAAAACAGATTCGAGCTCTGTTTCATTTTACATATTGGAGAAAGCAAGTTCGATTCTCATTGGTTGCTATGGGCAACTTCCCAACTTTTCAATTCCCCTCCACATTCCCTGCTTTGTAAATATGCCCCTAAAACACACCAACAAATGACACAATTCACAATAGGGACACAATTACGTGGAATGGAGCCCTATATTTTCTGCAATCGAAAGGGCTTCCATTCCATAAATGTCCAGGTTATATGCGATGCCAACCTCCTTTTCCTTGATGCTGTTGCTAATTATGGTGGACGGACACATGATTCGTACGTTATGCAACACACGTCAATTTGGCATACATTAGAACAAAGAGACGCACAAGTGGTTGGAGATGCGTGGCTTTTAGGTACGTGATTTTAGAATAGTTTTTAATTTTGAAGAATCTTTGCACATCGCCAAGGCTAATTTTAACGTATTTTTCAAATATATCCATCCTAGGTGACCGCCTACCCTCTGAGACCATTTCTGGTGACCCCCATTTTGAGCCCACGCATAGATAAACATTTGGCATATAACCTCGCTCATACAGCCACCAGGCAGGTCATGGAGCGGGCTATAGGCGTTCTAAAAACTAGGTTCCGCTGCCTCGACCAGTCTGGGGGAGCCCTCATGTATGATGGTAGGATTGTGTTTCAGATTGTGGTTCTGTGCTGTCTGTTTCATAACATCCTGTTGAGAAATGGGGTTCCCACAGAAGATCTTAACCCGGCAGATTTCAGGGATGATGTGGAGGTTGAGCCTTATACCAGCCGCAGCTCTACTTCGCGAGCCAGTGTCCATTTCCGTGAATATATTTGTGACAAATATTTTTAAGGTACAAGTGTATAATGTGATATAAAGGAATATGTTTTTTAAATGTTTGTGGTAATGAAGTTTCGTTTCTAATTTATTTTTTTTTGCTTTTGTATTTTGTGGTTGCCATGTGATGGCCTTGACTTTAGAGCAATAATGTTGCATGTTCGAATGTGTTTGTATGACCGTCAAATGTTTTGAAACCAATAATTTTTCAATAACATATATATTTTATCCTACATTTTTTTAAGTTGCAGATTGTATTGTTCAATACATAATTTTGGTATGTATGTGATAATACTTGATTTGTGTTTGTGTTTTCATATGGTGCACGTATTAATGTTTTTCACATTAGGATAAGAGGTTAGGGTTTTTATTTTAAATTGTGACTGTTGTGGTATGTGTTGTGATTAATAGAAATATATTGTCAATTGTTTCTACAGGTGATTCCTGTGTGCTGTGTGTTTTTTGGGTCCCTCATTTACTGATGCAGTTTTTTGCTGTTCCCCCAAATGTGCTTCACTAATGTTTTGGTAAGTAACGTTTTTTTTTTTTTTTTTTTTTTTTTTTTTTATGTTGATACTTTAGTTTGGTAAGATTTCTAATTGTTATAACATCATAGGCACCACAAAATGTGACAACACACTGGGCAAGAGTTGTTTTTTTTTTTTAGTTTTAAGTGTTAATTTTTGACGTTGCTGTTGGGTGTTACATTAGACCCTGATGTACTGTGTACTTGTCACATGTGCTACATTATCCATAATGTGTATGTTTTTATGTGTCACTTACATTACCTGTAATTTTTTTTAGTATTACGAATCAGGGGAAGTTGCCCATGGCAACCAATCAGATTTGAGTTCACATTCTCCAGAGTGTAAAATGAAACTGAGAGCTCAAATCTGATTGGATGCCATGGGTAGTTCCCCAAATTCAAATTTCACTGCAATCTCCCTGCTTAGTAAATATACCCCTATGTATTGTTTCCCTTTATAGGTTGTGATATGTAATGGTTGATTATTTGACAAATGTAAGGGTTAATAATCTGCAATGTGATATTGGTTTTTGGAAACTGTTTTTGTTTTTATTAGTTTTTTTTGATAGTTGCTTATATTTTGTTGTTTAAATTTTCATTTTAGAGTTTATACACTTGAAAACCTTGTACACGTGTCCATTAATGTTAAATATGTTGGCGAAAGACATACAAGAAATATTATTTTATTGGAGTCTACTAATCTTCTATGACTGTAATTACGGTAAGAGCATTCTGGTGAAACTAAACTAACAATAAAGTTTTGTGATTAGTTATTAGGCATTTTTTTTATATGTTTATGTGTTGGTGGCACATAATTGACAATGCCGAAGCTGGCCATACACTATAAGTTAAATAGCTAATTTTTTTTTATTAATCTCACAAGCCAGATGACATGTGAGTTCTGAATTTTCTAAGCCAAGTGTATTAACAGTGTAACAGTTATGGTGGTCATTATTTCTGTGCAACAATAAAGTCTGCTCCCTGCATGGAAATCCTAACATTCATCCCCCCCTGCAATTCAACATGCTTTTTCACAGTATGGAATAAATGTTTTCATATAATTATTATATCTTAAGCTGGCCATACACTATAAGTTAAATAGCTAATTTTTTTTTATTAATCTCACAAGCCAGATGACATGTGAGTTCTGAATTTTCTAAGCCAAGTGTATTAACAGTGTAACAGTTATGGTGGTCATTATTTCTGTGCAACAATAAAGTCTGCTCCCTGCATGGAAATCCTAACATTCATCCCCCCCTGCAATTCAACATGCTTTTTCACAGTATGGAATAAATGTTTTCATATAATTATTATATCTTAAGCTGGCCATACATGGTACGATAAATCGTTCCGATATAAAATTAGCATGAAAGGGAACGATCGAAAAGGAAGCTTCGCATAGAAAAAAACAAAGTCTTGCCGTGCCCACACACTGCACTTAAATCGTTAGTTGCAAAAAAAAACCTGAAACCTTGGAACGACGGTAGCTCAGGCAACGGTCGTAAGAAGAAATCGTTTACTACCAGGGTATGCAAACGACCGTGCAACGATTTTGTAATGGAGTGCTTGTCACTAATCAGTAAAACTATAATTGTTCAAGGTGGGTGTGTGTTTGACCTGGATACAGATCAACGGATCACATGATAAATTTGGCCGGTTACCCATAATCGTTCTTTAACGTTCGCAGCAAGATAGATGTGTCGCGGTTGTGTACATTAGCGTTATTTCTAACGAGTATTTCCAGGTACGTTCGCATGTGACAACCACTGCTATGTTCCACAAGTGCAAATGTGACATATCTTTTAACACATTAAAAAGTCAAATTACAAAACATAAGTATTATTACATGATAAACTGAAGTAGTAGCGGAAGCTTCTGCATGCATGCATTTATATAGACCTGCTATCACAATTATTCCAACTCACCTATAATTACAATTATTACAAACAAATAACATATACCGTATATGCCGGCGTATAAGACGACTGGGTGTATAAGACGACCCCCCAACATTTCCACTCAAAATATAGAGTTTGTATTGATCCCCTGCTGTATGATCCCCTGCTGTATGATCCCCTGCTGTATGATCCCCTGCTGTATTTGCTGTATGATCCCTTCTGTACTGACATTTTGCTGATGTCTCCTGGAGAGGAGGGGGGAGGATGTGTCTGCACTCTGTGGTCACAGGGTATCTCTGAGGTAATAAACATCTAATGCTCTATAGATAATCACCATAGGACCATGTATAAAGCTAGTGGTTATCTATGGAGCATTGGATGTTTCATACCTCGGAGAAAGATACCCGGCGTATAAGACGACCCCCCCACTTGGAGGCATGTTTTTCGGAGCTGAAAAGTAGTCTTATACGCCAGCAAATACAGTAAATGTCTTACCATGTTGTGTTTTCATTACAGTCATGACAGAAATACAAAGACGTCGGCAAAAGGCCATGGGACTCATCCTATTAACCTTACTGCCATCTGTATCTAAGTTACAAAGAAAAAGAAAGGATCGCAGATTCTGGACCAGGGATTGGCTGTTGAAGCGCAATGCATATTCACATATTGCATTACTAAATAATATTCGCGAAAACAACCCAGAGGACTTTAGAAATTTCCTACGAATGGATGAGGAAACCTTCCAGAAGTTGTTGCACGCAATAAGGCCATTAATACAACGTACGAATACAAATTTTCGGGAAGCAATTTGTCCTGAACAGCGCCTTATAGCAACACTGCGTTATCTCGCAACGGGACGGTTGTTTGAGGACCTAAAATTCAGCACTGCCATTTCAGCTCAAGCCTTGGGTGTAATCATTCCCGAAACTTGCAAAGCTATCGTCTCTACATTAATGAGCCACTACATGAAGGTAATAAACTTATATTATATATTGATTATAACATTAACAATACATTACTGGACCCACCAGTAGACATTGCATAACAACGTATAATTATATACACAAACAAAACAAAGTTTAATGCACTATATTACTCTAGGTGCATATATGTTGGTGTATCAATGTTACTGACACTTGATGCAGCTCCTTCATGGGGATAGAAATGCTGACCAGCAGACATTACATTGTGTTGCATGGTATGA
Organism: Platyplectrum ornatum; assembly: GCA_016617825.1. Taxonomy (NCBI): domain Eukaryota; kingdom Metazoa; phylum Chordata; class Amphibia; order Anura; family Limnodynastidae; genus Platyplectrum; species Platyplectrum ornatum. The sequence goes on along the minus strand of JABWIB010007988.1, from coordinate 3,490 downwards.
GGTGGCAATCTAGGAGCATGATACCCACTTTGGTGGAAGTCTGGCTGAAAGGGCTTTGGCATAGGATGACCTTGCATACTGACAGTGGTCTTACGAGGGAAAACAGTATTCTCATAGATTTCGCCCCGCGCCCCTCTATATAATGACTCATATATAAAGCGCTGAGTATGCGCCTGATATCTGGGGTCCATATCTCTCAATTGTGCCGCTACCATGGTGGCAAAAGCATCAAATTTATCACAACGCGTGTCAAAAATTTTTTTAGCTGTTTCTAACACCTCTTTTGTCATCGCTTGTTGCTCATTGTGGTCTAATTGTTTTGGCCTTTTTGAAGTAGTATTTTTTCTCGTATACTGCGAAGTGCACGCCATACTGCCACTTGGTCCAGGCTGTTTCAAATCTTCTGTTGGGGTTGGTGAAATGGTATCCGAAAGTACAGGTGTCTGTAGAGAAAAGCACAAAAACATATGAAAAAACATTAGTAACTTGAATTTGTTTTCTTTACCACAGTTTCCTACGACAACACAAGAATGGAAAGACATAGCTGCAGATTTTGAAAATAGATGGGATTTCCCAAACTGTTGTGGCGCCATTGATGGGAAACACGTGCGAATACATCCACCTCCACATTCCTCATCATTTTTTTTTAATTATAAGGGTTTCTTTAGCGTNGTCTTAATGGCAATAGTAAAATACGAATTCATCTATGTTGACAAAAATGGTCGCATGTCCGATAGTGGCACTTTGCAGCAAACCTCGTTTGGCTACAAATTGAGACATAACAAATTAAATTTGCCTTCAAAAAATTGCAGTGCTAATGGCTTAAACTATGTTTTTGTTGCCGATGAGGCTTTTGGCCTTCATAGTAATGTGTTAAGGCCTTTTCCCCAACGTCTACTAAATACTGAAAGACGTATCTATAATTATAGAGTAAGTAGGGCGTGACGTGTAGTCGAGAATGCCTTCGGGATTCTAAGTAATAAATTTCGCATTTTCCATACAAACATAAACCTCTCACATGACAAACTATGTGTAGTCTTGCTATGTTGCTGTGTGTTACATAATTTCCTGAGGACACAAATTACAGACAACGGTAGCTCATCTGTAACAGACAATAACGAAGTGAATGAAGAAATGCATTCATGGACAACGGTGGAACGTCTTCCCACAACCAATGCAACAGTAGAAGCAAAAGAGAATCGAAATAATTATGTTCGTTATTTTAATGGTGAAGGTGCGGTGCTATGGCAGAATGCAATGGTAGAATAAATGTAATGGTTTTTTTATTTTTAATGTTGATATTTAACATATGTTTAATTGTTAATAAAAACTTACCATTTCAGTTTCCTCTATGATGTCCTGTGAATTGTCTCCTTCATCTTCTAAATTACTCAATGAAGTACTAGGATGTTCACTCGCTGCTGTGAAATGGAGTAGGGGGAAATACCACAACCTTGGCACATAAATATCATGGGCTGCTGCTCCTGATTTCTTAGAATCGTTGACTTTGTTCAATTCTTTTTTGTGGACAAAGTACGTAAGTTTTGTATTTTGTGTTTGATGTAGTCTAAGGTGGCTCCAGGATAATGTGGCAATGTGATGTCCAGCAGGGCTTTCATAGCTGCCGCTCTTTTTTCCTTATGTGTATATTCAGGAGATTTACATTGCCATAGACAAGGATGTGTGTGATAGACCTCTATAAATTCTCTCAAAAATTCTCTTTTGTCAGCCATCTGTAAAGGACAAACAAAACAAAAATTTGCTGTACGTCTCAGCTATCACAAGTGACCAATGTTTACGTTTTCACACTTGCATTACACTAGCCAGTTAATAGGGATACTATATAGTTTCCTTACAAAGGTATAACTGTAAATGAAGCATAACAGTACACATTGTGTTCATTTTCTGCAAGCAAATATCACATACATATATAATGTAAATGTTACTGAATTTGGTAAATAATGCATGTACTATAGGGTTACTAACCATAATATAAACGTTTACATACGATATATGTTGTTTCATCTTGAAAAAATAAGTTGTCTATTGGCAATTCTACATATTGCCAATTAATACTTACCTTTTAATGATGAGGTGCTTGTGAAAAAGCAACTAATCCCATAGGGCTATACCTGTATATACCATATCTACAAAGTGTGAGTTTTATAAATGCTAATCAATAATTTTTCATGTGTAATTATGTTAATCTATGTTATGGCTCACGAGGGAACAAAAATGTATATCTCTGCTTACGGTGGACCACATACAGTGGCTTAGCTATATGGGTGGCACCGGTGCAACGGATGGTACCGTCCACCACAGCTATAGGGCCTAAGACATATGGTGGATATAAAAAGCTTACACAATATGCAATAAAACATTATTATCAAGCAAACGAAAAACAATAAACACGATCACATAACGGATAAAAATATATTTATCACATAAGTTGCATATCTACATTAGTCTTCCCCCGTTCCCTTCCTGCTGTCTTTTCCACAACATGTCAGCAATGTGGTCGGTGTTTCACACCCCCCGCCCGCCTTACACACAAAGGCATACACATGCATAAATACATATGCACATGCATTCAAAAACATTAATGTTACCAAAGAAAAACATTTACAACCACATACAATTAAACATACATAAATACTTACCTTAACCATCATACATAATATATTTTACACATACATACACAATGAAACAATGATGCGTTACTAGAAACATAAAAACACACGCACACATACACACACAGTAATACATAAAGACATACATACATACACCTGCAAACACACTTTATCATACAAGTTTGCCTTACTATATACACACATATACACACATGCACACAGACAAACACACACACGCACTATACGACATTTCCTGGTAACTACATATATACATACAGTACTCCATATACATACATACCCACACAAACAATTATTCATACATACACAGATATACACACACACAAACCCACATATTCTCACACATACACACTATTAAATGTAGGTTCATACATACATAAACATTCACGTTACCATACATACACACACATGATTTAACACATACACACACAAAACTAAATAAGCACACACACAAGCATACATATGCTAGAACATACATACATACAAACATACATACAAAATTAACAAATTCATATATAACGACCTTCTCACATAAAATTAAACCTTCAACCAAACTTGCACAATTACACCGGACAACTATACGTTCATACTTACATATACACACACACATCCAAACATGGTTTGAAAATGAAATAGGTTATAGTCTAGTATGCGTGAATGGACACACATACAATTAGCATATAGGCGCATAACACGTGCATTCATAGCCTAACCACATAGCTATGTGTGTGTACCTTGTTAAGCAAGACATTAGGGGAGCTGATCCAGAGTTGCGTTTGTGCGCTAGCGCACGCTCTGCGTGCGTGCGCATTGCGCAGAATCCAGAGCTGTGTTTTTTTGGC
>JABWIB010007986.1:18698-30074 GCA_016617825.1 Platyplectrum ornatum | reverse complement strand
AAGTTTATTCGAATTTTTTCTTACTATAAATGATTCATAAAAGCTGTCAGTAATTGCTGAATCTTATGGCTGCAGCGTACACTGCAGGTAAACATTTGCAGACACTCCGGCTACAGCAGCCGGAGCCTCTGCGATATTAAGACAGGCGGGCATATGGTATGCCCCTCTCCCTGTGCTTGATTCAGAGCTCTGTCTTTGCAACTCTGAATCTGGTATGAGACCAGACTCTGATTTGAGATAATATCCATTAATCTGCATGCTGCAAACTCCTTAAATGGGACAGGGAAAGTATTCTCCTTGCGAATTTGCCCTTTGCTTGTCTAAGTGGCCTGGGAGAATGCTCAGTATAAGTCCTTGCTGCCAGTCAAGTAGCTTGAGTGCAGGGTGGATGACATGGGTTCCCTTGTCTTTCATATAAAAATGCTGACAGAGAAAATCTAAAGAGAACAGCAGTTTTCTTACTAATAAATGGCGCCTTTAAGGTCTTTAGGGNCTAACAAATGAAAACATATTAAATAAGTATATTCATGTAAAAATGAAAAGATTCCCTTATGGGAAATCTTTTCCCTTATGGGAAACATTTAAGAAGACGCAAAAATCTGCACCAAATGCCCTGATCATCTAATTATATTGTTGAAAGGATAATTAGGGTAACCTCAGGTGTAATATTGCATTATTACTCTCATACTTACAATATACATTCGAATTGCAATAAAAATATCTGGAAATGAGATTGGATGCACTGTGGTCGTTGAAGAGTTATATCACTCTCTTATACATTTCATTCTCATATCTAACAATGCCACACTAATTATGTTAGATTTATTACAATGAAAGGGATTTACATGGATATTCAGGGTACCAAAACCCAGGAGTATTTACAAATGAGTTCTCGTTTTATTAGTTTGAAAAAACTTTTATAGCTACACAGNACAAAAAAACGAGAGACATTTACCTACCTGGGGAAATGACAATGGTATTTATTTTGAACATTTCCCTTACTGAATCAGTAAAAGTTCTCTTCCATTTACACCCTGTACAGTGTCAATAAATAATATTCNGAAAATGGTCAGATATTCATTGTATAAGTAAATCATGAACATAAAGAAACAAGTTAATCCAATTAAAACTTAATAGTTTTCCACATTTCAACTAATTTGCTCTTGCCGCTTTGCACAAAAAGAGCTATTACCAATCTAGATTTTACACTGTAGCCTGCTGAGCTATGCAATTAGACTACAATTAGATAAACAATAAATTTTACAGGGTTTTTTCCTTCTGAAATAAACACAATACTGCCCACTAAAAGTTCTTATAATGAACCCTGTATGTAAAATAGAAGCTATAAATTACACTGTCCAGAGAAAATGAGGGATTCAGTCTTCTGCTGTTGAATGGTCTTTTATATTCAAAGCTTTTGTTGATATGGACATGTTCGTATTTGATGTAAGGGTTTGGTATTTTAGTCCTCCAATACTAAACCAGCGCCAGGTTACAAGAAATGGGAGAGCAAAGTGTTCACTTTACAGATTGACCGCACTATAAAATATATAGTGAACTACTTGTTAATTATCCAAAAAATAAGATATTGCATGCAATCATGCGATATGGAGGTATATCACATGTTGCATCACATGCTGCATAGTGAAATATTACCTCCCCCCTGTTACGATGCACACTCCTGCTGGTCGCATATTGCATCTTTGAATCTTGCCTGACACAGATTCATCGGCTGGAGACTTCCTATACTTCCTGTATATACGATCTGTCCACATCCATGCCCCTGCCACCGCCCTCCTGCATCCTCCGTTCTCCATATGACTGCATGAGTGATCTTATGTTAACCCCTCCTGCTCCATCATCTTCCCCAGCCCCTCCACTTAGCCCAGCCCCTTCACTAAACCACGCCCCCTACAGGACCTACAGAACTATCGTTATGTATCTGTCGGGGGGGGGGGGGGTTGTTGGAACAGAGCATTGTTCTGCAGATCTCTAGAGAGATCAGTGGTGTAATAATCTGCAGAATATATCATTATGTATGTTGTGTCAGGGCGATATGGACAGAGCAATGTTCTGCAGATTAATGATGCAATAGTAGCACTTACAGCATCACTTGGAACAAAATGCAAAACAAGAGCAGAAAAAGGACATAAAAAATCCAAACAACTAAAAAAGACAAAAACTAGTGCTGGATATAGGGGCCGATTCAATCCCCTTNCCACAAAGTTTTTCTGCCTTACGCTATTTGTGGAAGGCAGGAGAACTCGCGTTTTTTCATTCGCGGCTCATTGAGCCGCGTATAAAAAGACGCAAGTTTTTAGTCCCGAAATAGACAGGAAAAAGCGCATTTCGCATTTTTTCCTGTCTTCACTCGGGATTGAATCGGCCCCTAAAAGTCCAGCAGTCCTGTCAGGGAATCCTGGCAGAGTGTAACAACAGGGGATATAACTGATTAATGTGATTACCTTTTTCACACGCCCCACAAAAAACACGGTTTGAGGCTTTGAATAGCAAATAGCAAAGCCCGACTCCATGCCTGTGGCACGCGTTCCATTCCCCCTTTCTTACGGCATACGGCATGCCCCTCTCCCTGCTCTCTATTTTGTGTACCTCACGGCCGCAGCGTGAAAGTATGAATCGGGTCCACTGTGTTAGCATGCTAGTGCCATCTCCACAGTTACTCCTGCGACACAGACNCCTAACTTAACACTAACCAATCAGAGGAGGTGCTCCAGGAGACTGGCAGTACACCACCCAATCCGTAACCACCAACCCTTCTAGCTAATCAGGGCATGCATATGTACGTAATGACAGGCCTCAGAGACACCATGTTTTAATGAGGGCTGAGTGATGCTTGCTACAAGTAACTAATTTTCTCACTGACCTCCGGCCTGAACAGGGAGGCAGCCGCGGCCCTGATTACCTTTGTGGCAAGCGGCCCAGGGGGGAATGTGTCCCCCTGCCCCCAGCCCAGCCCACCACTGATATCACTATGCATCTCTCAGGGGGATATGGACAGAGCAATGTTCTGCAGATCTCTAGAGAGGTCAGTGGTGGTGTACACTATGTGTGATAAAGAAGGGAACAGTTTGATGAAGGGGTAACATGTGATTAATAGACCACTGGTCATACCCATGTGTCACTGGCCATGCTTACTCCAATGGGCCCTTAAAAATGTCCCAGGCCCATGCAGTTTTTAATCTGTCCCTGAATATAGGTATTGTGTATTATATTTAAAAAATATTCCATCCTTCGCCAGATGTCTTTAATGACTGTAGAGATTGTTGGGGGGTTGGAGAGTACACCAGGGTTAAAGCGGGGTAGCAATTAAAATGATGGTCAGGCACTGAAATGGATGGATGGATTTCTAACCAAAATGTCCGAAATTTACGGCAGGACCACCAAATGTGGGACATGGTGCCTTCCTCACCACAGAGAAGCCAGCACGCAGAAGAAGAAGTAAGGTAGATTATACTAAGATAAAAAATACAACATTTACATTGAAAGACTTATTTCCTCCTATCAAACTTGGATATAAAATTAAGGTCATTTTCCATGAAATGTTGGGTCTTGTGCTTTTTTAGATTCTATTCAAGTCGCACTCTTTGGCTTCAGGTGCCATCTTAGATTGGAGAGTTGTTGGCTGTATCTCTGCTTGTGGTTGAAGCGTAGTGGTTACATCCATCCACGAGAACAATATTGTTCTTGTGGGAAATCGGCACCGACAAGCGTGGTGCCCCGTTTTTGCACCATCCACAAAAAAAATTGAAATAAAAGAAATAAAAATATACTTACGTTTNAGCCGTCTTCACTGGGCATCGGAGTGGAAGACAGCTGAATCGTAAGTATATTTTTATTTCATTTATTTCTATTCTTTTACAGGTTTTTTTTTGTAGGTATACAAAAGATTATCGCTGATCAATCGGAAAATCTGTTTGCTCAACTATATCTTTTGTTTACGCTTTAACAACGTTTTTTTTAGGAAGACATCCATGTCAAGATTTTTTGCCAAAACCCACAAAATTGTGGGTTTTGGCTAAAAATCTTCCCGTACTTCAGAGTACCTTAAGAGTCTGAAGTAGGTGAAGGATAGGAAAGAAGACATCTTAAACACAATAGAAGCAGGCAACTTGCAATGCAAGCAGGCTCCTCCTGTGTATGTTTAAAAGTGTGCTACAAAAAACAGAAGCTTTTACAAGTGTACAACATTTTTTTATGATGGCAGAGACAGTACTGTAATTGCAAGATTATTTGCTCAAAGTTCGAGCTTGCTCAGTTTTAAACTGTGCATGAGGGGACAATAATGAGATCTTTTGTGACCCGCACAACAGAAAAATTATTATTCACAATAATTGTTGATTTGGCACAATAATTGTTTTAGTGATTGTTTAATCACAAAATTCATATCAGTGTAATACCCCAGCCTTGAAAAAGCTGGGTGTAGAGATGCGGAAATTGGAGGGTCTGTGAAAAAAGGTCCATTCAGATTAGCTCAAAAAAAAAAGCAGTGTCTGCACAGTTCACATTGAACACTACTTTTTGCTACCATTACACATCATTACACATCTGCACAGTTCACATTGAACACTGCTTTTTGCTACCATTACACATCATAAAATGTGCTGTGATTGGCTGTGATTGTTTGTTACGTAAGGGGAGGAGGGATGAGGGAGAGACTGGCAGTGTTGTGCTGGAAATAACTGACTGTGTGAGCCAGCACTGCACAAACACAATAGGAGAGGAAAGCCAGCTATGTAGTGTTCACACTGACTGAAAAAGCCGGATAGGAGGTCCAAACACCTTCTTTTGACCAGACTCTGAACACCAGGTTTCAGTAGCCGGCTTTTTGNAAATGAAGCGTTCACTGAGTTTAGAAGCTGGCTTTTTCACTGTAGCTGGCTTTTTCATCAAAAAAGACAGCTAATTTGAGATAATGTGAANGGGATATTACTTTCTAACCAGGCTAACTACTACTCTATTAAAGCTGTACATACAAAGAAAATAGTTTGTGATTTTGGCAATTCAGACAGTTGTGACTACCGGTGATTAAAGAATGAATACGAGGGAAGGAAGGAGTGGACAAATATTTTATATTTGTATTATATTTACAGAAAAGCTGGCTTTTTATTACAGTGAATATAATGTGAATGACTTTCTCTAACAAAAAATGTCTTCATTTCATCTCTCCTGCACCTGAACTTGCTCCCAATATATTTTATGCATGCCTAAAGATCAAGTAATCAAACTTAAGTGTTTATTGAGCAACTGTAAAATCCATCCTGACCATCCACAATAGTGACTAGAGGAATGATAACCTGATAATTGTATAATCGTTGTAGTGGATTGCCAGCTTAGGGAGTGTTTAAAAAATGAGCCCATTCCAGATTTAAATATTTGTTTAAGTTTACATAATATTATAAGGATCTATTGCACCATCGGCAGGTCATCATTAATTCCAGGATGAGGCTATTAACATCTTTGCAACATATTTGCCTTCAGTTCTGTATAAGAAATGGTATGCTTTGTACTGACATCTTAGGTAAAACATAAGAAGTGTGATGAGATTTTAAATAAAAAAAAATATGATAGAAGGAGGTTTAGGGTGAGAAATAGCTTAATGGTTAGGGGAAAATCATACCTATCGACACTGGTCAAGGATTAAATTNGAGTGTGGATTCTGGGCTGTTGGTTGCACAGGAGATTCATACTCAGTAAACTTAACACCTATAGTAAGAAACATTTGAGTAGGAAACTACACCACAGTCATAAAGTAACTGCATCCCTTTTCCATCCTGAAATGTAATGCTGGGTGATTGTGAGCCCTGTAACACCAAATCTGTTTCTGTGAATGACATGACCTAACATATGTGGCCACATCATTTATGGAAACAGAAATGGTCCTACATAGGAGCTCTGTATAACAAGTACTGACTTGTTTTGTGAAAGATGAAGTTGCATCTGTCTTTTTTAAATGATGCACTGTGGAGAAAGAGAAAGTCGGAGGGGGTTTTCCAGGTGTACATTACATCATGCATATGTTTATTGTCAGATTAAATATACACCTGCTACATTATATGTTCTAAACTGGTAAAGCAGCTTACTGTATATAAACAAAGCCACGCAGCTGCCAACCACATTCTTAAAAAGCTTTCTGTTCCTGATATTTACATTTGCCAATATGTCAGTATTGCCAAATTGACACTGGGGATTTGGTTCACTGTTAATATATTAGAGCCTTTCATGACAATAATTCAGGGATTCAATGTTTCCCTCTCTTCATTCTAACCCTAACCTTTCCCATACACATGGCATTCCATTCCCAAAGCCTAAACTAAGCCTACCCAGATACTTCTACTAACTTGTCTCTCCGGTAGCCTCAGGGGAACTGGTCAGGAAAGAGTGCTATTACCATAATGAATAGGAACAGATATTTTGCCACATTTAGCCATTCATGAAATAACCTTTAAAATGAACAGTTTAGAAATGGAGACAGTTGAAAATTAGTTGTTTTGCTAATGTGTCGAAAATATAAATTTCGAAGTGGTAAATTATTTTCATTCCACGGGCACATCATGCTTTGCCACTTTCTGAACAATGGATTATTTTTAATTCATCTCCATGTAGAAACAATTAGTAAAGCAAATGGTTACTGATGCTTCTCAGATGACACATTTTTAAAAGAAGTATTAGCAATTACAGACACCAGGCTCATCAAGAAAAGTAATTAACAAAATAGTATGCAGTTGACAAAAGCTCGTTCAATTAAGGTGAATAACATTTTTTTTACGTTAACAAAAGAAAGGCTTACACTTTCTTGGATGTGTAAATACACGTATAATCAGTGTGATTAATTTGAAATCTGCGCAATGGATGGATTAGATTGATGCGTTAAAAGCCTAATGGCTCCCTGAGGATGGACCTAGAACTGATTTTACCAGGGAAATAGTTTCATTAATTGCAAACAACTTGAAATATACAGCTGGCAATTGTTTGCTTCCAATACAAAGAATGTCTTTGTATTACTATATAACAGAAACTGCGCTAGTAAACCTGAAAATAATTAAACTTATCATTTCAATACTGCAATAATGCTTTGGTCATAATCCTGACATTATTTACAGCATAGATAGTTGTTAACGAGAACATAGCAATAGGATAAAAAAAAAAGTAGAGATAAACCCATAAATAGCACCCAGGCCTCTTTGCCATCTTCATGCCAACCGAGATCTTCTATTACGCGCGGCAGAGGGGATTTTACTTAAGTGTCCAGAACCCTTCTTTAAATACCCCACACGCATCTGCTTCCAAAATTTAAAATGTGGCCCACAACCTGTTCGCATTCATATAATAAACCATATAGAATTAGTTTGGTTATCCAATGCAGCACCTATGCACAGATATTTCTTGTTAGATTTACACATGCCTCTTGCGTAAACCTCTTAACATACTTAAACCTGGAGTATGCTCAGTCATTAGATTCAATTCCCACATTCAATGAGATCAAGATATATATGATTACACATGGTATATTAAACCCCTAAGATGTGTCACATAAAAAAGTAAATGAATAAGAAAACTATAAATCAAAGAGAATGACACGTGGGTCTACTTTACTTTACCTAGTTTACCGTTACTTAAATGAGAATTTTTCTTTTAGTGTCTGTATACCTTTTAGACATCTTTTTCAGAGATCTAAGTAAAAGCTAGATAAAAGAAAGAAAAAAGCAAAAAAGCAAAAATCTGAATACCACAAAAAAGAAGATAGAAGGTATAAGTAGAAACTTTGTCATCCTATAAATGTGTGCCCTCCTGTTGTTCCTGTTTTTTTTTTTTTCATTTAATCAAACAAAATCTTTCTTCTTCTATGCAGCCAATATGAAACAAAATAAAAAAAAAGTTCTTTTAAAAAATATAAAATAACATAAAAGGCTGATAAGAAATATTTTGTTTTGCTAATTATAAGCAGTTAAAAATATATAAAATATCTTAGAGATACATTGGGAAACATTTTATGCATGTTGTTTATAGAAGATCAAAATAAAATAAAAAACTGAGCTTAATATCTTTCTTTCAAAAGAATAAAAGTGTAAGTGTATAGGAAAATGATGGGCTTAAATAAAACCATAGGTGCATAAACCAAAAAGATCCCAGTACGTTTAGAGATTTATACAAGCCTCTTGCATAATCCCTAAATCGTGACATCTGCATGTGACAAATGTTACAATTGAAACTCCAGTTCCATATACCTGCACAGTTTTATTTCCAAAAGCCTAGTTCAAGTATCATATATATGTATGTGTGTGTGAGTGTGTGTGTGTTTGTACATTTCCATCCCTTACACTTTACATTGTTGATGTTGTATTTAATTTTTATTCATTTTAAATTAAAATTTAGATAAGTTACTCAGATGAATCATAGAAATGAAACAGAACTGTGTATCATAAGCAGAGTTTTTATATAAAACAAATTCTCCATCCCATTTTAGAATGCCTTGAGTTAAAATCCAGGCACATTGGGTTTCCTACTACATCATAAAGATAAAGGATATCTATTGAGAGGATTTGGAAGAAAAGTAACAGTCATGAAAGTTATGTTTAAAAAAATCCCAGCACATAATTAGTTCAACAGACCATTTAACATATGTTTTAATTAATGGGATTTAGAATTAATAAGCAGATGGTTCTGCTATCAAAAAAAAGTCTATTTTTGTTCAGTTGAAGCAGATTTTCCTTTAATAGTGACAGTTAAAAAAAAGAAAGAAACAAAAAGATTGATTATATCTTTCCCTTCTGTTCCCGCACTGAACTTCATCATCATTTTTTGTCTTTAAGAGGCATGGAATATACAAGGGAAGGCAGAAAAATAAATTACTGGAATGCAATGAAAAAAGGTACATAAAATCTGAAATTGTGTATNATTGGTATATTAAACCAAATGTGCATTTCATCAATAGTTGCTTCCGTTATAAAATATTGCCAACACTAATTCAATGACGAGGTTCTATTAAAAGTGTGAGTATTAGTGATATGACTCAATAGNCAATAGTGAAAAATACATTCCTATGCTCTCAGCATGCAGACATTAACCAGTAACTATCTATACTTCNGTCTGCAAACTAAAATGTGGAAATATCAGTTACACGTGTTTGCATGTATATGATAAGCCTAGGGCTGCCAAGTGGAATTCTGGACCATGATTATTAAAAATACGCCAGTAAATGGGGTTTTATCCAAATCATTAAGAGGTGGCAGTGTCTGCAGTCTTCTGATATCTGCCCTTTGATGTCTCCAGCTGTCTGTCGTCTTAGTGGACCAGATTTCTTGTAAAGACCTGTTCAGGCATGTGGGAGAGGGTAGTGAACTCCCCATTCACACCCCTCTGTTCAGAAAAAGGGAATACCTCTGCCTTTTGTGACCTGTTCAGAAAAGTGATTGTTAATGTCAATGTATCTCCCCATCCAATCACTGCATATTAGTTCAGTGTGTTTGCAAGTGCATATCTGATGCGTGTAGTCGGGCATCGTCCAGAAACTTGAATCTGGTCCAATGTACTTAATCATACTTTACTTACCATTGCAGTCTTCCCTCTTCTTTTTTCCACTGCGACACTCTGCCGTAAGTGACTAGTCTGACATGTCACACTAGTTTTGGATGCTTTAAGTGTGAAGGCAGTCAGCCAATTAAAAAAGAAAGTCAGCACCAGTACGGGCCTCTCAGCAGACCTGGGGCTGGGTACACTCTACACCCTCCCTCTTGGATAAGTTAACTTTCAATCAGTCCCCAGTCAATAGTGCCCAGGGACTGACTGACTGCTGTTGCACTACTATAGCGATTATGGTGATGAGGTGAACATACTATATTCCCTATTTCTTATGCAAGTGCTTTCCAACAGAAATCAAACACAACAAACAAACAAACACTTTAGAATGTACAAAAGGTTTTCATTTACTGAAGTTAGTAAATACAGTGTCAATGTGTGGCCTTATTTGATTATTGTATATTAACAACATATCTGTATTTCTATGAGCCAATGGCGGNCATTCCAGAAACAGCTATGCATTTCTATCAATCCTCCTCATTTTTCTTTTTTTCTTAGCATGTATATATTTTTGACTCATATCTCCTTTATTATAAAAAAAAAGGCCAGCTTTGAGAGCTATTCAACAGACAGGTCAGCTCCATGAATGCAGTGCAGGTCAATGGCACCAGAAAATCATTAAAACGTAATGTACATTGGTTGGTTTTGTATGAATTGAACACTGAGGTTCTATTTCACAAGTACAATGGGGTACTGATGAGTCTCTTTTGAACCTTGCCCTTCTATATGGTACAAAATATATAAAGTCACTTAATAGCCTGCTGAATTATGCTGTCCTGAGATTAAAGTCAGACTGGTTAAAGAGAAAGTGACAAACCTTTAAATTGTTATGGAAACAAATAAATCTGAGATCAATCTCAATTCAAGGATTTATTTGTATAAACTTTTTTATAACTAATATATTGGGCTGAAACATAATAGTAAAAGTACCACAAATGGTTTCCTACCACAAACAAACCATTTTTTGTGTCATAATTATTGTTTTGTGTCATGTCATAGTTTACTACAACAAAATTAGATACTTAGTAATCTTTTTTTCTTTTAGTTTTTGTTTGGAGTAATAAAACTTCATAACAAATTCTTATCATTCACTCTTAAAAGCATTATGCCTAAATATATTTTTTACACTTATCATTTAGCATTGTTAATAATTCTCCCTAACTAAATATGTTACTATGCGAGGGTGCCTCATAAGCAAAATTAACTTTAAAGTCAAATAAAGTTGTGGCAATAGTTGGAGATCAAAGGTTATTATTATTTATAATCCTATATGGGGAATCTTTGCATATAAACTGATGTTACAGGTTGGCAGTTCATCAAGCAATTAATACATTTCTCTAATTATGTCCAAAAAATTTGAAGATTGTGTCGTAGTAACAGTGCAGCTTTAAAATGAACTATGTAACAAGCTTCCTTCTCACCCTCTCCCTCCTTCACTACAAAGATCCTTCCTCTTTGCCTTACCTCTGCCTTCTCTGAATAGTACCCGCTCTCCTCATGCATAAGCCATGCATACACTTGCCCATTGCCTATTTTCCTTACAGATGAGCTCTGAATACACACACCAGCATCAGCTCAGCATACACATGATATTTGCTAATGGGCAAGTATTTGCTAACACATGATATTTGCTGGGGGGCAGCTCATAATGGATACTGTCNCTGTGGTATTCGCGGGAAAGTCCGGGGTGGGGCATCGCTGGAAAGGTCGGGACGGGNCTTATTACCATCATCACCACATGGTAACATTTTTATTACATGCCAGTAGTTGTATGGATGG
>JABWIB010007983.1:0-14773 GCA_016617825.1 Platyplectrum ornatum | reverse complement strand
AAAGCTGCTCCGGCAGCTTTCCCCCAACATGTCTGCTGTCACGGACAGCAGACATTTTCAAACTGCCACAGCGTCAANAGACGCTGTGACAGTTTAAAGTCATGGCATACAGTTATGCCATTTTGCGGGAAGTACATCCCGATCATGGCATAAATGTATGCCATATGTCGGGAAGGGGATATGCATTTTATGGATTATACTTATGTATGGTATTGAAAAATAAATGAAGAATAAAAAGTATAATATGTAATGTCAGTGCTGTAAAGGAAACGATTAAACTCACTTTAACCAAACAGGTCATTTATTATATTTAGGTTGACCAAATAAGCAAATACATTACATTCATTTACCATTCTTCCCTCAGTTTTGCCACAAAGGACGGATTATACGCAATGCAGACGTACGCAACGCATCCGCCAGCGCAGCGCTGCAACTCAGGATCAGCTCCAATGTCATTTAGAATCTGATCATTTGCTATGAGGAGCATCTTCATTTTCCTACTCTGAGATTTAGAGTTGGCAAGTCTTCTGGAATGCCCAGGAGACTCCCAAATTCTGAGTAGGTTATGCCCCCCCACCTTACTTCCTATTGGGATACATTGCCAAGCTCGTAGAGCAGAGCTTGATAATGTTATGCATTAAACAATATGGTGATGTGAGTCATAAGACCTTGGTACACATTCTCATAAAGCCCCAGCTTGGCACTCTCACTGACAGCACTGATGGAAGGTTTCTTGGGCATTCCTTATGCATTACCATAGTTAAGAACTTTTTTGCCTAGACGTTTAACTTTGGATCTATCATTAATACAAATAGATGACTGTGATACAAATGTAGTATTCCTGGGCCAACAGTATCTTTGCAGACTGACCCTTNAAAAAGCCTTCAGGCCTAAATTCAATATGCATGTTGATTGAAAAATGGGTATGTTTCCCATGGCAACCAATCAGATTCAAGCTCTCAGTTTCATTTTACATACTGAGGAATGTGAGTTCGAATCTGATTGGTTGCTATGGGCAACATCCCACCTTTTCAATCTCCCTGCAATCTCCCTGCTTAGCAGGATTAGGCCCCAGAATTACTGACAAAATAAACAGTGAAAATTCGCTGTAAGCGCCCATGAGTAGTCCTTTTGTTTTCNCAATGTAATTATTTGGGAATGCATTTTGTAGAGAATTATTTAATTGCAAATATGTTTTGCGATTTTGTTGCATGCTCCAACTGTTATATCCACTTAGCTACAGAAGCCTAGAGGGCCTTGTTACTAGAAGTGACGATAATACTGATCATCTACTAATCAACTCTAATATATGGTTGCTGTGAATGACTGCACATTTGAATGAATATAAGCAAAAGCCTTTAGAGATTAAGCATAGATATTTTACAGTATGACACATGATGAACTTGCTAATAACTTGCCCTTTTCTATGCAATTATTTTCTGTAGGTCATTACCTTGTATTTATGTCAAGTGGTGCGTAGATTAAATAACTATTACTAACTTGGTTTGAAAATGTGTCATTCTGAGTTCTTGTAATAAATAGCACATTTGTGAAATCGTAGACTACTGGACTAGGCAATTTATGCTTAAAATATTGATGACAGAATGGCTGCCAGTCAGAATCAGAGATTTAGCAGAAGTAAAAGTATTGTCTCCCAGCTTTGTTACCTGAACTTTCAGATGGTATGCGAGATTAAATGATCTCCTTGAATTATGAATTAGAACCATTAGCACCATAGCCCATTGTATATGCTCCAATCTTTTTAACTCAATCAATTCAACTTTTATGTTACCTTTGCTGTCTTTCTCTTTCTCAGCAGCACTGTACTTCAGCTTGAATGACATGACCTAACAGATGTAGCCGCAACATTCACTCTAGAACCAAATCTCTTTCCATGAATGATGTGGCCACACTTGTTACGTCATGTCATTCACAGAAACAGGTTTGGTCCTACAGGGTTCCCATAGGAGCCTGGTATAACCAATACAGCTTATCTAAATGATATTTGAGTGACATATAGAATTAGCCGTGTGTGAGGGCCTTGCATGTTGGTGGCCAGAGGGTGGTCATGTGGTTTGTCCATCTCTGGTTAACACAGTGGGAAGAAACTTCCAAAGATAAAGGGTCATGAATGAAATCATTGCTAAAATGGGTAATACATAAATACCTACTAACACATACTTATACATAAAATTGAGGGAACTGACTGGTACCACAATAGATCAGTGCTAGAGAGGCGTCTGTGCTTTTTTTTAAATTCACCTTCTACCACTGTGAAAGATGTAATGTAGAAATTTTTTTCGGTACAATGTATTGTTATTATCAATGCTCAAAGTGAGCCAATGTACAGCGGTATNGTATACCGCCATTTTTTGCCGATAAGCTGTGCACCATTTATAAACCCAGCTCCTTCAGACCCGTGATTTAGGGAGAAATGTCCTTTATATGCTTCTGCATACCGCCATTTATANAGTCACAATTTGTACTCTAATTATTGGTTTTGTTTTTATCTTTTTTCACCTTCTTTAACACAACGATTTATTTCTATCATCCTGTATTTCATATAGTATTAGGTTAAGAAATTCACCTATCAAGATGAGTGTGTTGAAACAAACCTTTATTTAATTAATGAAAAATCTTAACATAGAGTTATGCTGTCATCCAATTACAGGGTTTCTAAAGGGTTGCGCTCGCTTAGAAATGTTTGCATGCAAAACATGACTTGTGCCAAAATTGTCTTTTTATTACCTAGCTCACCCGTGTGCTCCTGTTTTCTCAGCCAGGGATAATATAGCCTGCCCCTCTCTACGAGTCTAGATATTTTGTTGACCTAACAATAGTCTGTCATCCATTTTATTTTTCTCCAATTAATTAGTCAAGCATTGTGGCGCATTGATAATCACGCAACGCCCGGTAACAGGAGAAACAATAAGACACTGACAACCTTTCATGATCATTTCTCCTGTTTTGATTTATTATGCATGCAGTGTTCCCATTTTAGCTGTTAAGTGGTTCACTGACAGGAAAGATGAAAGGATTGCTGTTATCCACTTGACCCAGAAGCAGAATCACAAAGTGCATTGTGAGTCCTTGTTTTATTTTCCTCCTGCATTTATGACACCAGAAGAGATGGTACAGATCCCATNAATTTACAGCTACATTAAGATGAGCAATTAATTTAATTATAGCGCACATACTGACTTTTAAAATCTGCAGGCATGATAGTGCAGGCAGTAAAGATTAATGGCATCTGACCATAATGTGATGATTCGGGCTTGCCTACATCAATTCGTCTTGTCAACAATTCTAGCTAGCAATTTTCTTTCTCCTTAAAACCTGCTTGCGAGTCTATGACCTCTGATGACTGTATAGGTCTNTTAAGCGCACCTCTTTAATATGACCTCTGTGGACACTGTCTACTAAATACATATAGTGTTTTATGAACAAAAACTAGTCAACTCTGTTTGAAAAGAAACAAACAAGAAGGTAAAAAGTATTTGCATAAATGGAAGATAAATAAAAGCTGTGTTCTACAGGGAGAACATTTTTATATGCACTGCTGATTTCTTATTCAGAAAGTAGGAAGACACAATAATATGACAATAAAAGCCGCTTTTACAAAAACAAAAAAGAACCTTGTAATACGATGGAAGATCTCTCATCATTAGTCTGTTGTTTATGCCTCTATAGTTTAAAGTTCACACATCTGCAATTAATAAAACATGCCTATGCTAGTAATCAATTTTGTTCTATTAAATGAAAATATAATTATGGAGTGGTAGTTTATCTTCTAAATATAATACAGAGCTGAACACATAGCATATGGTCCATTATTTAAGGGTCAAAATCATTTAAAAATGGTTTATAATTATGGAAATAGGATACTTTGTCATAATGTCCCCTTTATGATAGTAAACCGAATCATAGTGGTCNACACCAAGGAAACCCATTTATAGAGCAATTTAGGCCTTTTATTTCATTAAAGGAGCACAACTTGGTATAACTTTTTACAAATGTGTTTTTGGAGCCCTATAATGATAGCATATAACAATTTCTATAGTGTGTCCATTCATTAATAACTTCATTCATCTTATAAGCCACCACAGTGTTTAATATTCCGTGTATCATAAACAGCAAGGATTTAGCAACGTTTCAGTTTATTATAACGACATACATATACGATATACATATACACACATTTTATTGGAAAGGGGTACAGCTAAAGAGAGCAATAGAAGAGCAGAAGAAGATTATTTAGATTCCAACAAATGTAACATAGGTCCCTTTTTTAGAGATACCACCCTTCCAGCTTTTGTTTGGTGCTTAATTTTTTTATTCTTGGTTCTTTATATTGGAGTTTTCTTCCTTATTTTCTGCTGTCAAAGCTGGCAGGTAAATTAGCAGCCACTGAAACAGTGGTAAAAGTTCCCTATACAAGGCTATTGTTTGGAATGGTGCTGGAGCATAGATCCTAAATGTGAAATTTGGGGTGTCATATATAGGTTGATCACATATATAAAGGGGTTATATAAAGATGTATTTTATATAAAGATGTATTTTAAATATTCAGTCCCCTTCAATTGCCTTGTGATAATCAGACAGTCTGTCAGTCTTGTATCTAATGGTTTATAGCTTAGTCTCAAAGCTTTGTTACAATCATAAAAGTCTGTAAGACATGTTTCAATCAGTCTGTATATATATATATATATATATATATATATATATATATATATATAATCTGTGGCTCACATTGGTTGATAGGGAGATATTTGTTGGTTGTAGCAGCGAGATCTCTGGCTCAAGTGATAAATCAAGTATAACTCAGGTTCCTCAGGTATCATCTTCCCAGTCCTCATCTGTCATGCTTTGAACCTCTCTCTACAGTTGAAGTTTCTGTAGCCCCTTCTCTCTATGTCGGGCAGCACAACCTGTCCCTTTTTACCTGTTCGTCCTCTCTCTTGGGCGTCTTTACATCACAAGGGTTCCCGCCAGTAATCCGGCAGGTGAAGCTCTCAAGGTAGGGGAGACAGCAGTCAGGGTAAAACCATAAAGCCTGACTTCTACGACCTGTCTTGCTGATGCCCCTTCCATCAGTGGCCTTGAATTCAGCCTGAAGGGACAACAGTCGCTGCACTTGTTCCNCCCAGGAACTAGTCTCTNGTGTCTCTGCGTACACTGCGTTGGNAATCCGCTCCTTCTCCAGCAGCTCCACCATCCACTTCTCACCAGATTTATTCAAAATGTCTGCCATGTTCTTAACTGTGCCTTTGCTCATTAATGATATTTACACTAACACTTTCCCGCTCTAACAGTTATTTATATACCTATCACCTCAGCTTTTACAGCGATGTAAACANTGGGAGTTAATCAGTATATAACAGCCGAAGTGGCTGTTGGGATTAACTCTTGCATCATCAGGTCTCAGGTGAGATTGTGGTTGTGTCATAGGGGGATGGACTTACCTGGGTATATATATGTCCCTTAAGTTNTATTTTGGCTGTAGTGCTTACTGTACCACGTGTTCTTTTCATTCAGTCAAACTTTAAATTTACTTTTAAATTTTACTTTTTTGAATATAGATTGTTTGACCTTTTTATATCTAATGTTTTTAAATGCTGCTCTTTTTGTTTGGTTACATAACCTGAAATTGTGCTTATAGTTTGCATGAGAAAACCAGTAAAGTCTAGCATGTACCTTTTTTAATAAGTTGATTTTTCATTCAAGGTTGTCGACTTCTTCTCTTGAGAGAAACCAAGACTCAGCAGCAAAGGGATTGGTCTGGATCCATGACCTCTGGTGGTAAACCCCATATCATACATATGATATCGGGTGGTCATGGCACCATAAAACCCGCCCTGTCTCATTCCGGGACCTAGGAGATTTGCAGACTCTCCTAGGAGTCAGGGACATTCTGGGCCGGTGCTCCTATTAGGCAACATCAGGTAGCCACCAAGGGTGCCAGACCTGAGGGGGGTGCCAAAAAAGGACTAAAGACAAATGAAACGTATGGACCATGTTGCCACTGTGGAGGAAATAGGTATGTAAATTCCAGAGTATTGGCTATAGATATAGATAGAGAAAGGGATCATTATATATAGATATACATAACACATGTATGTTTCACCAGTAAAGTTGGGGAAAGCAGAGTCAGGGAGGGGGAAGCGCAACCTTGCCTAGAGAGGCCAGAGACCTAGCACCGGCCCTGGGGACATTCACAGACATTCCCCAGGAGAGTCGGCAACCCTGATGTAAGTTGTTTTGAGTACTATATTATGTAGTAATATTTTAGCTTTTCTTGTGCTATTAGAAAACAATAATATCTGTAGTTTCAATAATATGAAACTGTTCATGACATCATTAAAACATGTTTTAACCCTGTTTTTTATTTTGCAATGGGAGCTGTAGCAGAAATTCTGAAATGTGATTTTAGACCTCAAAACCAATATATTTACAAATGCTCTAGTAACACATGAATTTAAATGGTACGATTTTTAGAATGAACCCTTTAGAATAAATAGCATTCACAGAACAATACGACCCCTGATGGACTGTTTTGTATGGTGTGCTATTCACTGAGTTTCTGTGTCATTTTAAAACACAGATGTCTATATCAAATGTGTTTTAAAGCAGGGATAATGACAAAATGCCACCACTTTTTAACAAAATTATGAATATTCTCTAATTCTATGGAGGCTTATTGGCTGTGGGAATATAGATCTGCTTGCATACTAGAGGAGAGAATGTCTCCCTCCACGGCTGATGCCTTTCACATACTTTAGAGTTCATGTTACGGTTATCGGAAGGAATCTATGAAAAATGAAACTGCATACAACTGTGTATCATCAGCGGGGCTTAACCTTGTCAAGTATGCCTGAAACAGGAAGTGCTCTGTGACACTCACTGCTAGAAACATAAGCTGATGGGGAAAACACACCAGTGTCATGGTGCCTATAATGGCAAATAAAGGAAAGTATTTAACCCAATGTTAAATACCACTCATTTATCATCTTCTTGTTGCAGAAAAATCCTTTCCTAAGGGGAAACATGTGAGTTGCAAGTAATTGTCTGTAGTGAAAACTAATTTGCTATGGAAGTTATATTTCAGAATTGCTATTTGTGTCTTCCACATGAAATCCACACGTTAAAGTTTTAGTTTCATTGTTTTCTGTATATCGTTGACATGTTTCCTGTGAGACAATGCGTGTGTTATATATTATAAACTTTAGGCANAGAGACAGATATTGTCCAGTTTTAGAGAAATCAGTTGTTTTAGACTTAATGCATAATAACTATTTATGGAGAAGTTTTATATAATGAAGCACTGTAATAGTAATAACAGTAATAATTATACTTATACATACTTGCTTGCAGATAAAGAATTATGGACNTGATCCAGAATTAGTATCCTAAAAAAAAACCCTCTTGAATTGTGGGGGAAGATAACCTCATATGTGGTAAACAGGATAAGAGATGATGATGTTTCCTAGCCCAAGTCTANATAACAAAATGAGTCAGTATCTANGTNAGGGTGGCTGACTTTTGTTTTCTCCCTCCCGCAGGAAGCCAAAAACCATCAGCATCGGGGTANGGCGAAGGGTGCAATTTAAACAAATTGTGCCCAAAGCACCATCCCCCAATGATCTCCCGGCAATTCTTTGTAATAGTCAGGGTTTGAGGCAGCGATATACATTAAATGACTGCCTCAGCCCANGTCCTGGAAGATTAGCAGACTCTCTTGGGATACTGAAGTTCAAGAGTCTCCTTTGAAATTCCTGGAGAGTCGACAACCCTGATCTGTGTATAATAAGCGAAAGCAAAATCTTCTCCCAGCATGTAGGGGATAAAATAAATCTGATTCACACTGAAATATGGTTTTGCCCAGGTGTAACGTTCCTCCTGATCCTCTCTTATTTTTAAACTCTGGATCTAGTCCTTTATTACTATAGTTTGCATATGGCAAAATACAAAACTTTTGAATTGCGTGCAATACTTCTATCTGCGCATGCTCCAGATCTGCGCATGTGATCATTTTCCCTGTGCATCCACCTGAAATACAGGCGGATGAAGCAAAAAGTGCTGGAGAAATAATAGATCTATTTCCACATAAAGAGCCATATCNAGACGTTTTCTACCCTATACCTACTGCATCCTAAATTCTCTGGATACAGAATTCCGTCCCGATACCGTGACACACGCACATGCGCCACATAACCAAAAGGGATTAAGTTGCCATCCTAGTGATCAGAAAAAGCTCCCTTGTGTAGCTCTTGATCCAACCCAAAGTTGTTACAAATTTGTAAACCTGATACATAGTTGTGTATGCAATACCACTCGAGATACAAGAAGAGGCAGAAATACACAGCAGAGTGCTACAGTGCAGTGCTGTATATCTTTTCATGCAGTTTATGGGAAGCGATACACCTTAGATCTTTTAAATAGTTTTGCAAAACCTATAGGCACCACAAGCAGTTCTTTTAGATGGTGCAAAACAACTTAAGACCCTAGAAACTATGTAATATAATATCATCACTCTGTAAAAATGAATATTCAGGGGGCAGTACATGGTATAATATCATTTAGATTATTTAGTTTACTGGTATTATAGCTGTAGGTATATAGCAGGTTGGGTATAAGTGTGTCTTTGGCATGTATATAAAATAATACTTCTGGTCTGCATAAACAAAATGGTTACACTCCATGAAGCATATTTATTTATTTATTAACAGGTATAGCATGAAACAGTGCCATCAGAGTATGCAGCACTTTTAACAATAAAAAAAGACATTACTAGGTGCCCGCAATCTTATACTCTATAAGACTGTGGTTCCAAAACTTTCTTAGTAAAGGCATCCTAGAAATTTTTTGTCAAAATAGCGTAATAATTATCTAGGTAAAGACAGAAATACTTGAGGTTGATACCAAATCTTGTGTAGCTCCTAAATAAGATGTAAAATGATGCTTCTAAGTAACACTAGCAAAGTGGCACCACATGGGAAAGAACATTCAATGGCACTCCAATGAGGGCATTGTGGCACCCCAGGGAGCCTAGGCACACAGTTTGGGAACCACTGCTATAGGTTATTGGGGTTTGATACATAGGGGTAAATGCTATTTATTACACAATCAGGTTGTAATGTATATGCACTCATTTATGTATTAGTTTAGTTATATTTATAGACATATTCATCTATGTATTAGTTTAGTTATATTTATAGACATATTCATCTATGTATTAGTTTAGTTATATTTATAGACATATTCATTTATGTTTTAGGTTAGTTATATTTATAGACATATTCATTTATGTTTTAGTTTAGTTATATTTATAGACATATTCATCTATGTTTTAGGTTAGTTATATTTATAGACATTGTTCATCTATGTATTAGTTTATTTATATTTATAGACATATTCATCTATGTATTAGTTTATTTATATTTATAGACATATTCATCTATGTATTAGTTTAGTTATATTTATAGACATATTAATCTATGTATTAGCTTAGTTATATTTATAGATATATTCATCTATGTATTAGCTTAGTTATATTTATAGACATATTCATCTATGTATTAGTTTAGTTATATTTATAGACATTGTTCATCTATGTATTAGTTTAGTTATACTTATAGACATATTCATCTATGTATTAGCTTAGTTATATTTATAGACATATTCATCTATGTATTAATCTCATATGTAGACACAGGATGATCTTACTATGCTTATTTAGCAATAGAAAATGCAAATGCGGTTCCATTTCTATCTTAGTAGTCAGAATATATTCACTTCTAAATTTTCTCTTTAACCAATGCTTAGATGCATAAACCTTTCAAATAAAATTTAGGAATGTAAAACTTAGGACAATTCATTGTGTGATTTCCACTAACTTGAGCTGCTAGCGTTGTCTCATATGCCACCTGTTTCTTCCTTTGTGGACACTTCAAGAACAAAGCTATAAAAACGAGTAGTTATTCAAAGTGTTATCCTTTGAAGTTATTAACCATGTATTATAGATTAGCAGCGGAAAGCCGCGAGTCCTGCTGTGGTTAAATAAGGGAGTAGACTGTTGGCTTTAGTTTACAGAATTATAGGAGTGGATTGAGGTACATAAAATGTGATTTTCAACTTCCTGCTTTGTACCATGCATTTCAATAAATGCTTTTTTTATTTTCTTAAGCTCATCCCTATGCTAATAAAAGAAAATTCTTCTCCCAAGGAACTAGCCTGTTGTAAATACAACAAACCCAGAATAGAGAGCTGTTTGCTTTACTACACATATGGCTATGCAGCTTTATTGGACAGACATAAAAAAGTTCTAGATTGACACAAAGATTATTTTCCAAACAATATAAAACACAAGTCTTATGTCCCGAGCTATAAAGGTTCTATTTCTGCAAAATATGCACAAAAATGTAAAACAGACTAGACGCGACGCTTAGACAATCATTTGGAATTAATTAAGCTTTTGTCATTAAATGTTCATTTACTTCATTTCATTTTAGACAACGCATTTGTATTTCAACTAATATTAGTACTCCTCAATAAAA
The DNA here is from genome assembly GCA_016617825.1 of Platyplectrum ornatum. Taxonomy (NCBI): domain Eukaryota; kingdom Metazoa; phylum Chordata; class Amphibia; order Anura; family Limnodynastidae; genus Platyplectrum; species Platyplectrum ornatum. The sequence goes on along the minus strand of JABWIB010007983.1, from coordinate 4,220 downwards.
GGATATTTATTATTGTAGAGCTTGAAATTTTACTCACCATTTTATTCTGCAATTCACAAACGATTGAATCCTGTTTTTATGACTCTGGGGAAAGAGGGACATATGGAGATTTATCCAGAGTCACACGCTGTCTCCAGCAAGTCTATTGTCATGACTTACATTGAGTGCCCTTATTCCCCTACTTATCATCCATAATATTTAATCCTTTAAATCTATTTCATATGCACGGATACAGAAATATTAAAATGTAAATGAGTAGATAGGACTACTGGTTGCATCACTAGTTTTACTTTAGGGAAAACTTAAATTTCCCTTCAACATTATATCATCTTTATATTTATCATCATTATATTTAGCTTTGCATTTTATGACTTCATTATTGTGCCCTATTTAATCTTAGACCTTTTGTTCTTCCTTATCGCATCGCAATGACAATATTACAAACGTCATAGCAAAGCCAGAAGACAGTCTCTAATAAGGCAAAACAAGCAGTGAGCATGCTGGGAATGATCTGGTTACCGTGTTAATAATTAATAGATTGCTTGGTAGCCTGACCTTACACGATATGGCTACTGTAATGTTTAAAAATAGTTGCGTTGTATAAAAATAGACATTGAAGTTGTTATACTGTAACACAAGTTTAATGTGTGAGCATAGCACAAAAATCTATATTGTGACTTAAACCATCATCCTTCCTCCAAGGTATAGTAATACACAACTCTAATACATTAAACGTTTTGTTTCACATACGTGACAAAGTTAAGTGAATCATGTTCATAGGCTGAAATCTCTTTGTAGAATTCACACAGGCCAGTCCAGACGTAACAACTAGCTGGTAAAAGATGGTTATAGTGGATTATTAGAATTTAATAATGACCATGCTGTGCCTGCTACCTCTATGAGACCCTTTATGGTCAGAAACAATGTATGTGAGTGTGTGTGTGTGTGTGTGTGTCTGGTACAATGTATGTTTTAATAATGTGTGTGTTTTTCAACAATATATGTTTCATCAGTGTGTGTGTGAGATAGAAAAGCTAAATGCATTATGGGGTGCGTTATGTGAGAGATGGGGAGAATGTATTATGGAGTGCTGTGTGTAAAAGAAAGATAGATGTAGGGAGACTGTGGGTGTGCTGTGAGTANATGGGTAGAAAGAATGCAGGTTTAACATCTGTTAATAATGGCCACAAGAGTGGCACAGTCACAGTGCGGAGATCTGGATTGTTCATAAGAGCGTTATAGTTTGCTTCTGTTTCCTGCTATGTCCACCTGCAGCCAGGCATTTTGCCAGGAGAAAATTTTATTAAAAAAAAATCCAGTATAATTAGTTGCTATAGACAATTCCTGTGACAATAATAAAGCACAAATCAATTATTTAGTTGAAGTCGAAGCTTATTCAATATTTTGGGTAATATTGAGTACTCGCATTCTACAGGTGGAAGGAGACTGTACATGAGGCTCACTAATCCCTATACTGAAACATGCTTGCAGGAAATGAACCTATATAAAGTACTATTTTTGTTTCGCCATATTAAGCATTGACACATTGGTAAACGCGCACATGTTACAGCATAGGGATCAATTATANTTCTGAACAGCACATTTTACACATTCGTTCCCTTACTTCATTATTCCATGTGGAATCAGAGGCAGGAGGATCCTGGAGAAAAGAACTTGCTAAGCATTTATTTAAATGAGCCTTTATGTGCTCTTTGTCAGAGACCTACACTGTATCTAGGGACCATTACTAATAACCAATTAAAAGTTTCTACTGACAACATTTGTTCANGTTTCATTCTTCTTAACACATGTCAGCTGTAATGAGGCATTAAATAAACAGCTGCTTTTATTATGCTTTGTAATTACACCTTGCACAAGAACACACAAGTTGTTCCAAAATGATCATTTGTATACATTGCATAAACGGAGCTATACATTATAAGGAAAGGAACACCCCAGAAGAGACTGATGTATGAAGGCAATTGCCTGCTAAACATATCAGAGGAAGGCACAATATTTACATTTACAAATATTAAAAAACCCGCAGATATAATAAATAACATAATAAATATTTTACAGCCGCACAGTAGGGATAAAGTCGCAGAAGAGTCAACAGACTATAAAGAAAAAGAATTTACTGTTTTTATTTATTTGCATTTATTTATTAGGTGCTACAATGTGTCCGCAGCATCTCACAAAGGGGAATACAGACAAGTACATGACTTTTAAATATAATAGCAGAGTAAGCCTCAAAACGACAATGTGTTACAATTCTTAATCTAAAATTACGCATTGTTTTAGCAATTCGTGTTTTAGCAATGCGTGTTTTAGCAATGCGTGCAATATTGTGGGAACTGGTGGGGGAGGGGGGACAATTCACCCCCTTCACCTAACATTAAATGGGTACCATTGTCATCAACCCAACAGTGATGTAGCTATGAGTAAGAAGGGGTGCCCTGCTAGTATTGTTGGCTGGCAGATCACTGATGAGCTGTCTCTCAGTCACGCAGACACAGTATCACTGGCTGTCAGATGCTTTGACTGACAGTGAGATATCATGCTATCAATGAGGGAAGCTCAGCAATAATAATGTCATGGCTGAGAGGCCGGCTCATCTGTGACTGGATGCTACAGTAACAATATAAAACAATAAACAATGATATAGGAGAGACTGCAATGTTGTCTGTATAGTTCCCTAAATGGTCACCTGTCACCTCCAGTAGATTTCTGATCACCTGTTGCATTTACATACTACATCGTCAATGATCTCTCTGAAGACTTATGGCAGTAATGGCAAGGGCAAATCTTAGTTTTCTCTGGGAGATCATATACATGGATTGTTACTGTACTGGCAAATAAGTAATATTATAAATAAGGAAATACATAATATCTCAAATACTAAGTCTAGTATAAAAATAATACTAACTAAATGAGTTAGCTATGCCAATACAGATACAAAACAAAACTGGAACAAATGTTACGTTTTTTAGTGTCATGATATCAGTTATTGCAGNTGTATATGCTAGAGCAGGGAATAGGCATACTGCGGCTCTCCNGGGGTTGTCAAAGTCCCAGCATGCTTTGTCAGGTATCAAGTTTATCAAGGTATCAAGTAATAAAGTTAAAACATGCTGGGACGTGTAGTGTGACCTGGNGAGCCGCAGTTTGCCTACCCCTGTGCAAGACATAAATAGGAGAGTAACATACTAACAAAATAATTAGCGTTCTGGCATATAATAAAGCTATTAACATGCTCATTTCCTTTCTTAATCCACGTTGGACAGACAGTCCAGCAACGTGCAGTAACATGATGGTAGAAATAAAAAACTCATTTGTGGTGTGTCACATTTCTCAGACAGAGATCAGCGCTAGACAGAGTTGGCAGTGCTGATGGGTCTCCACGTGTTTTCACCAGAGGGAATCTGGACTCCATCACTGACAACATGCTGGTGGTAGCCCCTGGTAACAACTTCTACGTTTGCAGTTACGGTGACCAAAGCTGGCTGNCTACTTATATTACACATGTCCCCTGTCCTGCACACTGATGGAAACACCACCAGTCAGAAGGCTGATGACTAGTATTATTGTTTGTGCAGGAGGTAACTCGCTAGTATGCGCAGTAGCCGTAAGCGGACACTGGAGCAGATCCAGACATACTATTGACTTACTCAGTGGGGTAAACACCATTTTTGCATTTTGCACACAGATACTGACCAGCATTACTGTTACACTGTTATTAGACTTGGGCTGGATAACCGATTCTGATTGAAACTAATGAAATTAACTACCCTGAAATTCAACGTGGTTTTGGCCATAATTCATAAGTCAATAGAACTTAAAGTCTGAATCTGGTCCACTGAGTGCGGAAAACGCCCACAATACTAAACTGCAGTCCAATAATAAGAATAGTTGTGCTGTGAATCCAATTATAACCAGATAAAAGAAGCATCACGTCATAGAACATCATCAGTTTAGTACCTGGCTAAATTGCATATTATAAAGCACGGTCTTGCTTCAGCCAGCATTTTCTTGCTTTATGTCATCTAAAATATGATATAGAAGATAAAATATATTATCGTATCGTTACCCAAATGGAAGTGACATTTTTCTTCCAATACATAATAACGCAGATGGGACAGTGGGACTGCTGGATGTGCTTTGATTGACAAAAGACAAGCAGAATTAAAGGGACAAAACCCTTCCCAGCAGGCACTGTGATA
>JABWIB010007982.1:12471-22998 GCA_016617825.1 Platyplectrum ornatum | reverse complement strand
AAAATGTTTTATGCATCCACTGTGGGAGGGGCTCTGTATGTTCTCTTTATGTTCTCTGTATGCCTACTGTTCTTTGTTACTTGAAACAAAGACCTCCTCCAAAATGGCCGACTCCACCATGTGGCTTCATAATATGTGATATAAATTATACTGGCCGCCCGGATGTAGTTATGTCCCCTGTCCGTCACCTTCTGCTGGATACTGGCTCTGCTCATGCTGTCTCTAAACTCTACTCTCACCTTCTGTCTGCTGCTCCCCTGGAGACTCTGGAGGTTCTGAGGGGCTCCTGGGATCGGGACCTTGGCCCGCTGTCGGACGAGGACTGGGACACCGTACTGGGCAGCTCCCATGGTATTACCTCCCATGTCAGATTTCAACAAATCCAACTGTATGTGATTCATAGGTCCTACTTCACACCCGCTCGCCTTGCCAAGTTTGACGCTAGCCGCTCTGCCGCCTGTCCTAAGTGTGGGGGGCCTGGCTGTGACTTCTTCCACTTAATATGGTCCNNTCCCAACGTCCTTCGCTTCTGGCGGAGGGTTGTTCATTGTATTAACTCTACCCTTGAAGCTCCAATCTCCTGTGACCCCAGGCTCTGCCTCTTTGGCATTGCACTTAGGGATGACTTTGGACCACAGCTCCGGATTTATATAGCCTCCCTGTGTCTCTGGGCTACCATGTGTGTGGCTCGCACCTGGCTTGCGCCTCACCCCCCTCTCCTGAGTGATTGGCTTCGCCTGGTCAATGTTTCTCTGGGTCATGAATGTTTTGTGTATACCAGCCAGGGGCGGGCATCAAAGTATCACCAGATTTGGGACAGGTGGCTGTCGTCTATACTGTCTGCTGGTCTCACCTCTGATTTGGCTGCCTCTCCTGTATAACGTTATATGTGTTGCAGATTTCATACTGGCTGGACGCTTATCTGTATGTCATTTTTTTTTGTTCCCTCAGGTTTGGCTTTGTAGTGCTGTATTGGTTATGCCCTTTTAAATGTACCAACCATGCCATGTACCCTCTGTAACATTTTATCTTGCATATTTGCTGACTTGTGTTTGTTTATAACTCGAAAATCAATAAACATACTTTGAATTAAAANAAGATAACAGATCTTGCTTGAGTTTTTTCCACATCTCAGAGGGTCCTATCCTATGGACTCTTTCCACAACTATATCTGCGCATACTTGCTCAACTTGCAGCAATGTGGGCAATGTATATGTCAAAAATATGAGAAAATGAGGACCTTTTAGGCTCTCTGGTAGCCCTATAATTCTCAAATTGTTTCTTCTTGAACGATTTTCCAAATCATCTAATGTAGCCCAGATTTGCTTCTGATCTTTTTGCATGTCAGGGAAGGTTTTTTTTATATAGCTATTACATCCTGAAACAGATCTCCCATCGTTTGTTCCACTGAAAAAACCCTTTGGTGTAGATGTGATACTTCATCTTTAAATCACGTATGGCTACTGAAATAATTTAAACCTATTCTTGGAATAATGGTCCCATTGTGTCTTTAACTGCTTGTACCCCAATATAATATATTTTAGGTGATTGTAATTGAGCTCTATCTACAGATATTTCCTTTCCTGATCTTAAAATTAGCATAATGGGGCTTTGTGGAGGAGAAGGTGTTATAGAACAAAATGCTCTGATGAGACAAAGACTGAACCTGTGAATGCAAGGAGTTTTGTTTTGAGAGAAGCAGACACAGCTTATCACCAGGCCAAAACCATCCCTACAATGAAGTATGGTGGTGGCAGTATCCTACCTCCCTGGCAAGGTTTCCCTTGTGGTCTTTCAACACAAATATTATATTCCCTCAGAGTAGTTGATAGACACAATAGTTCTCTGTATATGAAAGCTCCTCTCCTACTGGAAATTTAAATATGAATTCTGTTAACTTTATCCTTTGATGGTTTAGTGCAAGGATTTTTTGTTAAAATCTTATATTGTGATTTACTGTCCTTGTTCAGTCAGTCAGTTAGACTGTTATTTAATAGAAAGAAGAATAGCCCTATTATCTTCCCCTGTTCCCCTCAGTTATTAGGAATTGTCAAGAAGGTGTGAATGAGGGTTGAAGGGTGGCAATTTTTCCTTACTAACCTTTGCCTCCAGCAGAGATAGGTATTTGGGAGCCGACCACTAGCATGTGACGTCCACTGNTTTACCAGTTCCTGAGACTCCCATTCTTAAGTATGGTACAAATAGAAAGTGACAGTTTTATTAAAATTTTCTAGTTGGCTGCAATACCCTTTTCAATACTGCCTGGATAGCAAAGGCTATGGAAAGGTGGTCCAAGATGCTTCTTCAGGAAAAGTCTTAATTCTTCTGGAAAACTCTATAACTGACTCACAGATAGGGCTGTCCAGATATAAACCTAATGACGACCATATAGCAGTGGGAGTGGATGTGATTTTGGGGCAATGGCACAGTAATCCAGTTAAAGCAGAAAATAATTCCTCTGTTCCTTTTAGCACCAGATTGGCCAGGAAGGACTTGATTTGTAAACTATTTCAGGCTCCTTCTGCACCACTTCTCTCTCAGGGATCTTTTCTGTATGAANACCTTTCACTATTGACTCTAAAGGTGTGGCTCTTTAATTTTTTTGAACTGACTATTCCAAACATGCTTTTATTATTCAGAAATCATAAACAGGTGTTCAGATCTCCCACCGTGTTTGGTGTGCGTACGTGTATATTGATGCGAAAAGGATGGTTGTCATTTGACCTTATTTGTTTTTCAATGCTTCTATCATTCAGGCAGTCAGGCAGTTCCGTACTCTGGCTTTCGAACAGGATTTATTAAAGTTCTCCATGCTATCGATGAACCAAGCGTACTCTGTGAGGGTAGACATGATAAGAGTATGTGATTCCTGGTTGAGATAGAGGATTTTGCTACCGCTTCTCTGATCAACTCCCAAGTGTCCTCCTCAGGGAGCAGGCCTATGTTCCATTCCGAGCACTATTAATGCCCATTATGGGAACAAAGGAGAGAGGTGAGGAGGTAACCATACCCTTTCTGAGAGGGGAAGAGAGACCAAGGGATTCAAGGATAAAAGGACATGCAAAGATTANATTTAGTAATACAGATTGGAGGAAATGGTGCACTTGGAAATAGCTAAAGAGGTTTTGAGGGTATGAGGTGTACAAGCCAAAAGGGGACAACTAGGCACCGTGTCTGACAAGGTTCAAAGCAAAGGTGCCAGGAGAATGTGAACTGATGAGAAAAGGCAGGGTTATCCCACAGGGATAACATCAACCCCATCTAAGTTTCATTTTACACACTGGAGAATGTGAACTTNACACAATGACACATTTAGTGCCTTAAACTAATACCATATTCTAACAGGAAATAGTACAATTGAAATTCTCTTTCAATTGTAGTAGAACTTGGTAATTTAATCACAATTTAATTTAAGAACCAAGCGCATTAGTTACCAGAATCCATACAGAATATTTTGCAATATAAAATATTTTGCAGTTATAAAATGTATTGGATAATGGGAGGCAGCCTTTTTGCTCAGTATCAGTATTTAAATTCACTCATTTTGTGAATTGGGGTGGGGGCTTTTANNTAAATTTCATTAACAGCGATTGCGTCCGTTGGGTCACATGGTCCGGACTTGTGTGTCCCGCTCTCACCCAGGAACATGTTGGGAGGTATGTAAAATGAAACTGCTTGAATCTGATTTGATGCTGTGGGCAACATCCTCACTATTCTAATCCCACAGTTTAGTAACTTTAGTCCCAAATTCATAATAATACTGTTTTTAATACTGTTTTGAAATAAAATTTTCCAANAAAAAAACATATCCAGACCACCCTTCTGTTGTGCTCAGAGTAAGATGTAAGTGCATTGTCTATTGCACTGAGCATGGGAATTACTCTTATACGTGTTTTGATAGATCCTGCACTTCCTATGGTAAGGGTGTGTTCCATTATATTTTACTAAGAATCTGTGGGGTTTTTCACAGATGCACTCTACAGTATATCCAACTTATCCCATACACCAATTTTCTCCACTTATCTCCACAATTTATTTGTTATTTTATTATACATTATGGGAGGGGAGTGCTATATAATATACAAAACTAATAACAAAGAAGAAAAGAGTGTTCTGTAAACGGGATGCACATGTTTTATTCCATAATTATCACCAAGGAAAAATATTTTTTACTCTTTTAAAATCATCCAATTTATTCAAATCAATTATAAAATCATGGGAGAGATCTAATAGTAGTAATATAATTAAATCAATAGTGGGGAAAAATGTGAATTAAAACTAAAAGGCCGGGTCAGCTGTTTCATAACCTCTTGTTGGTGAAGTTATTGGTGGTAGTCTATAGTTGTAAACATAGGGTTTTCTTTCTTTACCCTATAGTACTCTTCAGTAGAAATGATTCAAATTTGTATATACAAGTATCTACTAGTATGCTATTATATTATTATTATTATATAATTGCACTATTATTAGTAGTAAATATAAATAGCAGGTGAAAGATATATAAGCCACTTGAGTGACATTTAATAAAATCCAATATTTGAATAATCTCCTCCTAAAAGAACCAAGTAATATAATTTGGACAGGGAAAATGATACATGAGATGATAAGGGAGATATATAATTTAGTGCATATAAAATCAGGTATTATCTTATATATGAATTTGTATACTGCTTAATTTAAAATTTTCTTCTGAAGGACAGAAAATTATAATAGAGAATTTGGGAGATTATCATTTGTCTTTTTATAATAGCGCAGGAAATAAAGAATATAATACAATAATAAAATTCAATAATACATAAATGTTGGTGTGGAGAATAATGAATACTTATATATATATATATATATATATATATATATGTGTGCATTTTTTGGATCGAGAAAGAGATAACATACATTATATGAATTAATAAAGTATAATACTATGACCATAAGTAGGGGTGAAAGATTAATATTAATGACATATTTATTTTTAAATATCGTCAGACGGGGTACATCAGGCTATGAGAAACCTAATTAAAAACAAAGAATAAAAGATCAAGTTGTCACATGAAGTGGATATAATGTAATAGATGCTGGCTGTGTTTTGGACACTATTATCATTAGATGAGAAATAAGTCATTGGAGAATACAGAGCACAAGATCATGCCTGTTGTCATTGTTTACACATGGCAATGAGGTGCTAAGCGAACGTTGCAATATACATCCCATAGGAGGAATGTTAACACATAACTTACAGACTGCTGCCCTCCTCCAATGATTAGCGTCAGACCAATGTGGGTTGACAGTNACAGGGATGGCCTCCAAAGAGAGAGGGCTGTCTTAGGTCACTACAGATTGGTGAGAGAGACATACCGGGATACAGTGGATTTAACTATAAATTAAGGGGGCAAGAGACACTACGGGGTTTTGCCCCTGAGAAAGCGTACAGTGAAATGCATGTCGGGTTCAGCATTGGTGGTTAGGACTNTAGATCATTAACTTAATAGTTTAGGGGTTTATAGGCTGAACAGTTCAGGAGTATATACCAGTTTGATTGAATCTAATTTCAACTGAAGAGTACTGTAGGGTAAAGAGAGGAAACCCTATGTTTACAACTATAGACTGCCACCAATAACTTCACAAACAAGAAGTTATGAAACTACTGACCCGGCCCATTTAGTTTTAATTTACACATTTTCTTTTTTACAATTAATTATATTTATTTTCTATTAGATCTCTCTCATGATTTTATAACTGATTTAAATAAATTGGATGATTTTAATTTAAAAATTATTTTTCATTGGTGCTAATTATGAAATAAAACGTGTGCATCCCATATACAGAACACTTTTCTTCTTTGTTACTAACACTATAACTGATATAACTGGTGAGTTATAATTCTATAATTCTTTACATTCATTAAATTCATTTTTCTTTTCTTCAGCTTTAAGCTACTGCTTATTCCAATGACGTTGTAATTTTCAATTTGTTTAATATTTCTAAAATGGTTGTGTAAGGCTTTTTGTCTGTTTTAGTTAAGCATTCTTGATTCATTACCTAAGTCAGATAAATTCTCTTTGTATATTTTATCACATTTCCTAGAATGTTAACCTATTGAAGAAGTGTTTATGCTGTAAAGGTTATACACTATAGCTTGAGAAATTTATGTCTGAGATTTAACTTAGGTTTTCCCAGAGTCAGACTACTAAGAGGCAGAATACTAATTTATCTGGAATGCTGAGATTACATGTGCATCAGTAGTAAAATTATAGAAGCCAACTCTTGGTATTCAGGATATCCAGCAGATATTTCTATCATTAGGGCTTATATACACTGGCTTTGAAAAACATTTTCTTGAGCATTGTCTTAAGCTGGCTATTCACAGTGACGGTCATCCCTACCAGCAGGAGGAGGCCGATGTCCTGATTTCACTGGAGCAATGACCAGCACTGAGGGGGGAGGGAAGGCCTGCAGAGATTGACAGACGGCTCTTGCAGCCGTTTACATTCGATATAGTAAGTAAAAGGCACTCAGAGATTTGTAAGGTAAACACGCCTGAACCAAGAAATGTCATCCTTGGACATCTTTGGACATTTCTTGGTCCAGGTAGTAGGACAACAACCCATTATCAGGACCACTACCTCCACCTTTGTGCAAGGAGGAACAGGAGGAGCACTGCCAGAGCCCTGCAAAATGACCTCCAGCCGGCCAGAAATGTGCATGTGTCTACACAGACAGTGAAAACAGACTCCATGAGGGTGGTCTCATGGAGTCTCAGTGGGTCAGTAATGGTGTGGTTTTTCAAGATAATAATCAGGTCTGGAGGCAGTTTTAATTGATTGTTTTAATAGTTTTCTATACTAAAATGGGTAGACAATGTATGCTTCATAAAAACTGGACTGGATCTCCACTGTGTAAAAAGCAACATTTCTCCATGCTCAGTGTGAAAAACTACCCCATTTGAAAGTGTGCATGCATGAATATGGACCGTAAATGATATATTTTTTAATCCCTTTTTTTCTAATTTATATTCAAAACCTACAGTCAATTTTTTTTGTATTCCAATTTAAATGTTTCCCCATGATGGCCCCCATGTTTCCCCTTTCCTGGTGACCACAAATTGCCCTTCACTGACTGCTTTTTAAAATGTTTATAAGAAAAGATTCTATTATTTTTGTTTTATAGCTCTATATTTAATCAGAGACAAGCTATAATACACACAAAGTAGCTGAATATTATTTTCCTCCCATTTAAGAAGAAGTGAAATAAAATGTGAAATGATAGTTGACAAGCAGTAGGAGAGACGAGTGCCTTATTACCCAGGGGCAAATATAGAGACTAATGGCCAATTTTGCAGATGGCTTGCCACTGTTTTGTAGCTTCACTTTTCTGTCTCTTTAGTCTATAGACTAAAGTATTAGAAAAGGTGGCTTCTTTTGTTCATATGTAATTATGTGCATGCACAGAAAGCCCCCCACCAAGAGCAAAGAACATNAGTAATAGATAAAGCAGAGCAGAAATGCAGGTATTTTCTAGAGTAGTGTATCCTGTGTAAGCTCAGGATGGGCGGCTTATTCAGGAACCATGCACCTTCGAGCCCAGTAGCATCCATAGCAATCCGAGGTGTGTTTGCCACTGTCTTTAGCTTCTGCTGGCTGTGTCAAGTTACAAATATGGCAATATATGGAGGATTTGAAACTGTCCAATTTTTAATGATATGGTAAACTTACATCAGCCAATTATGGGTTAGCAGGAGCTTTATAGTGCTACACCATCCCTGGCATCATTCATAGACCAACTAACCTGNAGACCTAAGGTCTGCCAATCCATGAGAAGGTAAATGACGAACCAAATCTGAAATGAGGTTATTTAGAAACATACTATTTGATGGCAGATAAAAACCACATGGCCCACCCAGGAACCTAATTCCTCCACCCTTCCTATGAAGCAACATTTTCCTGCACCAACCTCTCGCTGGAGATCTCTTTACTCATATCAGTACCACACCAAAGAGTGACAATTTTTCAGCAGCCAATTTACCTACCATCATTTATGCTCATCTCTACCCTTCCTCTGCTGCCTCTTTGGCCAATATATTTAAATGACTTTGGGCTACAAGCAGGAAAGGAGCTCCTGGATCAGATTCCACCCTAGGTAAACCACCTATACCAGGGGTAGGCAACCTTTATTATTCAAAGAGCCATTTGGACCTGTTCTCACTAGAGAAAAAAACTTGGGAGCCACAAAATATTTCTCCAAAACTCCAAAAGTGAAATTTAATATAACATTGTGTGTACAATGGCCACTGTTTCAATTGCTGTAAGGCAAATTTCATCAGGACAGTATACAAGTAAATAGTGAGACAAAAAACCTGGTGAAAATTGCCTAAGCAATTAAAACGGTGGCCACTATGTGTATATATATATATGTATATGTGTATATATATATATATATATATATATATATATATATATATATACCACCAAAAGGAACACTCAGAGCAGCACCAGTTAATCAAACCAACAGCCGGGTGCTCTGCCCAGAAATGATATATACCACTAGTTAATCCCCCAGAAGAGGACAAAGGGCACGCACTCACAAATTATAATAAATCATTTTTACTTCACATATAGTTAATCTCTAAACATAACATCCTTCACAAACAAATGTAAGCCATATCGCCAAGAATGTAAGAAGCAGCCACCACAAAATAATACATGAGACTCACAAAAACATTACACACATATATTATATTTGTATTTATAACATTTTCTCCTCCTAACGTCCTCTTTGGCGCTCTCCAGCTTCTGAATGACGATGACGTGATGCTGCGCGTCAGTCACATAGCATGGCTGAATCCTCAATCCTGTGACTCTCCCGATCTTCAGTGACTCACAGGCACAAGAGGATCGAGAGAGCCACAAGAGACTGCTGAAAGAGCCACATGTGGCTCCGGAGTCACAGGTTGCAGACCCCCGACCTATACAGCCCATGCCTAGGCACAGCTCTAATGGTACATGTGGGAATACATGCTTTTGTATCATGAGCTTCAATTTATATGAACACTTCCACCCTTAGGTATGGCTTCAGGATGTCCCTATAGTACAGTGTGGGTGAGCGGCAAAGAGGATTACTGATTAATCTCATTCTCCAATTACATCTGAGGAACACTGGGATGTCTCCCTATGCTCAGTTCAAAAGATGGTTTGCAGTTATTTTACCCTGTTNTTTTCTTCTTTGTTTTGGTTGTGTTTGCATGTTTTTTCCTGAGTTTTATTAGGAGCAGGGGTTGCAGGGAGGATTCAGTTCAGNTAAATTTATCTATTTAAGTGCCCATTTCTACTGACACTTATCCCCATGGTATGGCGTCCCCAGATGAAATCAGAGATATTTTTGGTATGTACCAAAATCTTCATTTATAGTATTATTCTTGCNTATATAAACTTCTAACTCTTACAGTTATAAGTTTCAACGGCTTTGCTTTGATTCANGATGGGAAATTTTTTCCTTATTGAAATCTTGGTAATTCCTTTGATATCCATAAATAGCCTTCTGCTGGAAACTATTTTAAATAAGCTTTGAATAGCAATTCCTTAGTTATGATAGGATTTCCTTAACACCTCACTTGTGCTATTTAAAATGTAGATACACTAAAAAAGGAAAAAAAAAGACATAACGTAAATAACAATGGGGAAGTTCTTATAATTGTATAATCAGTAAGAAATTCTATAAATATGAGCTTAAGAAGTTTCCAACAAATATGTTTCTTATTATGTTGTGAAGCTTTCACTACCAGCTTGTCTGAAGCTCAGTTAACACATGTTGGATCCTAAAATGATCAGCCTGTATATTATTGGGACATTTGAGGGACATGGTGTACATGGGGATCGCATGAGGCACATATGCTGGTAAACATGCAAGTTTACAGCCTATTATGACAGTTTATGTTATTAGCCAGGTGAAATGGACTGAGAGTCCCAATGGTACCATTCTATCTATCTCCCTGTAGGCCTGCTAAATGGTGAGGTGAATCCATTCTGAATATTCTTTAGAGGCAGGCCACTCCATCCAGTTTTGGTAGGTGATCACTTTATTATGCCTCCTTGGACTATTGTTATCAGGTCTGGCGCTGAGCCTAATGTGATTGTCAGGAATCTAGGCTGGTAGTATAAAACACAGGCCCTACCTAGAATAGGTGGGAAGTTGGGGTGCGGAATCTAACTACCGCATGGTGTTCTCCAGAGCCTCTAATGGTGAGGATGGCTTTGCTGCGGCAAGGCGGNAGCAGGTCACAGTCCCCTCCTAAAACACCTTAACACAACAAAGGGCCCCAACAGCGGACAATGGACACGGACAGACAAGACAAACCGAGAGATCAGAGGGCTCCAACACAAACCAGACAGACAAACAAGAAACACAAAAGTGAAGGAGAAGAGGCATGAGTGGGAGACTGGAAACCTAAAGCGGGAGAGAAGGCAGAAAGACAAGAGGTAAGCAAGTGGGAGACTTGTGGGAGTGGGAAAGAGAGAAGAAGAATTAAAATAATTG
>JABWIB010007981.1:10076-21476 GCA_016617825.1 Platyplectrum ornatum | reverse complement strand
GGGGGCTGTCTCTGATCTGCACAACTAACTTTAAGCAGGGGTATAGAGGGGAGTGACAGTGGAGTTCACTTCCCTGTCCCACAATGCCCTCCATTTGCATGGAGAGCTGGATCCGGTCCATTGTGTACAAATGTGTTTGCATACACCTGCATTTAACCTATATGCAAGACATGAGGCCCTGGGTTTTGGATTTAGTACAGGGCTCGAAGTGGGGGTGTATACTGGGGTATGCCATACCGGCACTTCTCCCACTGATGTAACTGAAATACTACAAATCTCCATTGACTTCTATTATATCCAGAGTTTCCATACCACCACTTCTAAATGTCCATACCGCCACTTCTAAATTTCCACTTCGACCACTGATTTAGTAAACATGGAGTTAGTAAATATGGAATTAGGAAATCCCTAAAAGCATAATGGTCCTAAATTTGCTATAGAAATAAATACATTTAGAGGTGATAAGTAGTTAAATCTGTTCTTTGTATGTGTAAGTTTAATTGCTAATAAACACTTTTCAACTATAATCATTTTGTAAAAATTTTAGTTGATTCAGATTTGCAGTTAAAACCCAACACAGCTGTAGCCCTATTCATATCAAGTTAAATATTTACAGAAAATATCCCGCCTATATTGTAAGTATATAAACTTACTAAGCGGTGAGATTGCAGTGATTGAAAAGTGGGGATCTTGCCCATAGCAACCAATCACTGCGATCTTACCGCTTCGTAAATTTAGGCCTATATGTCATCTTTATTGCCATCACTAATACTTACGCCATCACCTACGCCATCACTACAGGCAGTTGTTCTTCCAAATATGAATCAGGTTTAAGAGACTAATCTCATCAATTATATTGTTGTATGAATTTTGGTTTGACAAATATTAAAATTTCTATAAGAACATATACTGGGAAATATATAAAACCCGGAAGATCAGATTAGCAGATTACGGTAATTAGTGAGCGCCTTGTTTTTGCACAGCACAGATGACCAGCATGCAGCTGTATAAACAATCTTATATTTTTGTTGTTTTTTTTTTTTTATAATTTTGTTCTTCTGATATAATTAAGTTGTTCAATAATGAAAACAAATGGGGAAATATTCTCATAAGGTTCCCTTGTAAAGATTATCCCTCCAATAAAAGCATTTGACTGGATTCAGACTTCCGCAAGACGAAGTTTCTGCTACACTAAGCACTTTACAGTATCTCATTACGAATCCTAGCCTAGACTGTTGGAGCATGCTCACCCGGAGTAGCATAGAGCACCTTTACTTTCATTACAGGAACATGTTAACAGGTCAGTTTTAGAAAATATTGTAAACTTAAACCTAATCTTTTAGTGATCATAAAGCTTTTTATTTTATACTTTGCTACCTTCAATAACGACTTGTATTATCCAGTATTATCCAGTTGTATTAAACTGTGCTGCTTAAAACGAGCTATGAGGGGTGAAAGATGGCTTGGGCTAATATCAGTCTGCAGGATCCAGGTGTCAGTAAGGTTTCAGTGCTTTCTAGGGGAATGAGTTCTCAGAACTCGATAGAGTTGGTCAGGCTTGGTAGTATATTAACTAAACCCACAGAGCTTGTACTGATCTGAAACACCATGATAACTGCAGATGGAGGCAGCAGTCCATGAAGTGTATGATTTCTACACTTCCTTTTCGTTACATTAGCCAATGCATTTTTTAAACAGCTTCATCTATGCATTTTTTAACTTTGCATTACAGGTTATGTAACTGGATCATTGCTGGTGACCCAATGCTGAAACATACTGCACTGCTAGTGACGCAACTCAGAGCTGTACATTGCTGGTGGTAACCCAAGGCGAAACCCTAGGTCACTGCTGGTGGTGAGGTGCAGAGCACTAGATTACTGCTGGTGAAGCACTGCAGAGCTCTAAATCTCTGCTGATGATGCAATGCAGAGCACTAGATCATTGATGGTGATGCAATGCAAAACCCTAAATTATGATGACACATTGCAGAAAACTAGGTCGCTTTTGGTGACACAATGCAGGACACTAGATCACTGCTGGGACACAATGCAGGACACTAGATCACTGCTGGGACACAATGCAGAGCACTAGATCACTGCTGGTGACATGATGAAGAGGACTAGATCACTGCTGGTGACACAATGCAGAGCTTAGAACCCTAATAGTTGTCCCTTGGGAACTGTCATATATTATTTACAACAAGCACCACCAGGATGGATCAAGTCCCAGTAGACAGTCATAATGCATTATCTACTTTTTAAAAACAGTATCAGTCTGTGGCATATAGGAAACAATGTGAACTGCTATGTCTGATCTGATCTGGATATCTGGTTACAGTTCTATGCATGCTTTATTATTATTATTATTATTATTATTATTATTAATAATAATTATTATTATTATTTATTTTATTAAATAAATTATTTGTAATACATGTTCATGCTCAGGTAAGAGTGTCAGTTCATTAGGTTGCTCACCCCCTGGTTTCCTTGGAATGTGATCACAGGTTGTGGCAATGAAGCTCCAGAACTCTGTATGAAAGAGAAGATAGAAATGATTAAATAGTGCTGCCAATCAACTCTAGAGAACAATAAAACACAAACTTCAATTCTCCCATATGGTGATTGGCTGTCCCTGCAAGGTAAAACTGTGAAGCAATCACACTGAGTGCATTTAAATGATAGTCTCTAGGGAACATAATAACATGTTATATATTTACATTATATACATATAATTTTGCAAGGAATAGAAACTGGTTGGCCACTTAATTGCTCAATAATGCATTTAGTTAATCATTCCATTACATGACAGTAACTTAATGCAGACTTAAAGCATACAGACATAGTAAATTTGTTTAGTTGTTATTCAAACAGAACCCTAGTATGGAGAAAAATGTCATTTTAGTGACTATGACTGATGATGTCTTGCCCTATTGGTTAGATTGTATATCGCAGTTACTACCAATCTCCTGGGAGTTCTATGCCAAGGAGTCTCTAGTGTCTACAGAGAATGGTACATGACAAAATATATATGTAGAGAATGTACATATGTAAAGTATGCACAAAAAACAAATAGACAAAGCTGCAATTAAATGCAGTTAAGTATTTTGTTCACTTAAGAGGTGATGCTGCTATAACACAGGGATTACATTTAAAGTCCTGGCAGGGGCGGAACTTGACAGGAAGGGCCCCGTAGCAAATAGGCTGGGTTGGAAGGGTGGGACAGGGGCAGGGAATCAGGGGTGGGACTGAGCAGGCCCAATTTACTTAATGAATCTGTCAGATTGACAGCTTAAAATGGCACACGACACTACGCCTCTTGCAATGTATTTATAAACAGTGCTCAGCACTCCTACCGTACATGGAGTTCCAAGCTTTGATTTAAGCTGTCAATCTCTGACAGTGTACAGAGCAGATGGAGCAGCTAACACAGGCCCCCCTCTCCTCCGGGCCCTGTAATAGCTGCACCCATTGCACAACTTGTGAACTATGCAGACTAATCTTGGAGAATGGTGGTAGAAAGACCTGGGCCTAAATTCACTAAGCAGGAAATTTGCTGGGGAATTGAAAAGTGGGGATGTTGCCCATAGCAACCAATCAGATTTGAGCGCACATTCTCCAGCATGTAAAATGAAACTGAGAGCTCGAATCTGATTGGTTGCTATATCCCCAATTTTCAATCTCCCTGCTTAGTGAATGGGTAGAATGGGTAGAAATATACTGTTTTTACTTGTAATAGATGCAACTGGTCTGTAGTTCACTCACATTTTCCTAACATCACTGAGCTGAGTAATCTGCTGAAACGCGTCAAATGTTTGTCTTGTTATTCTTACACTGTACTTGTACTTGGCTTGCCATATGGTATTGGATTTGCAACCGGACATCTAAGGGAGCAATTCTGGTACCACTCTAGGGAGTCTGTCTGGCTATAAGACGTCCGTCTTGCATCTAATGTGGGAATGTTCATAATGAATTATTAATAAAATGATAGTTTTAAACATGATACTTGTGTAGGGTGATGCATCACACCTTTTAGCCTATTTTGCCTTACCTGTTAGCATATATTTACTGCATGCTCCTTCCCTGTATTACTGTGAGTAGCAACAGTAACAGGAGGTAGTAAAGGCAGTGAGTGTGCATTTCATTGCTCTATCTGTGCATCATTATGCTGAAACTCTGCATCTACTCCATGATCAGCAAGTGTCAGACAGAGAGATAAAATGGACCAGATCCTCAATTCCCATTATTATGCGATCTGATTAAAGATGCTGATGCTGGGTGATCCGCATCTCAGACTATACATTCAGTGTTGGTGTGGAATGAGTGCCTCCACATACCAGGTGAGGGGCGGAAGGCAGAATCCTTGCTGCTGCAGGGATATTCTATCATGTATTGTTCAGTCAGTCTATGACCTTCCACCTTGTTCCATCGTCACGAGTTTGTCAAATATGATTTCCAGTTGTCATGATGCATAAATAATGCAGTGTCCGAAGGGTTAAAGGGGACACCTCCACACACTTACAACAGACAATGAACTCTACGCCACGAAAGAATGCANAAAATGCTTTGACCTCATTTTAAGCAATGGAGCAATACATATTAGTCTGGCCAAATGTGTTGAAATCAATAAGGATCTCGGAGGAATCTTGTAAACTGTCTGCTGTGTGTTCGGTGTGTTATGCGCATGCCGGACCATTATAATCAGAACTCCTCCACACAATCCTGAAATCCACTTTATGACTAATCTTTGACAATGGGGTAGGAGCCACAACAAGGGAAGGAAATAAAATGATACAGTGTAGTCGTGTCGTGACGTACATAATGTGTTCTCACGTAAAATGGGGTAAGTGGCCTTCCCTTGCACACATGGACGGCTGGAGCACATACCTAGTTACTCATAGAGCAGATACACAGCACTATTTTATATACACTTAGATGAAATGGCTGAAATACTGTATGTGAAGTATTTGATTGGCTACTATGATATAGGTACAGAAATCACTACTATGCCTTGGTGTATTTCTTACAGGTAGCATTCCATCTTTTAGTTCATTGTGTGGTTCCTGATTGACATTATTTGAGCCTGTAATGATTATACTTTTTCCTGTGACGTGCTTCAAGTGAAAATATGGATGAAAAGTACCTGTGTAAGGTGCTGCATGCTGTCATTTAGGAGCACAGAGATAACATTATGGGTTAATAAACAAAAGGTTGGTTTGCATATGTTAGACAGTAGGGGGTTAATGACCTTCACGTTATCAGATTCTTTATCTGTCTGGGCATAGACTCTAGTGCTTTATTATACCAGTCTGTAGGCGTTTAAGGACAAACAGGCTTTTTAGGTGTAAGCACTGTGACTGTTTAATGTAACCCCAGTACGCTTTGCATATGTGGCGGATGTCTGGATCGGGATATATGGGTTGGAACTGCTGCACATGTGGAAAATGACGTTTTGTGCTTCTTAGGGCTGATACAGAGTTACACTTTCACCTTTTTCTACGTCGGGAAATGTTCAAAAATTGGGAGTGTCAGCCCCTAAATCTAAACAGTGTATAAGCAGTGACAAGAGTCAGTTTAAAAACAGGACAGACGCTCTTCAGTTTACAGTAGCTGTACCATGATTTAGGCTGACTGTGATAGAAGTCACTTATTCATGGCGGCTGAAATGCTATTCTGTTATACTTATCACCTCAGTAAGCAATAATAATAATAATAATAATAATAAGGCTTGTGGCTGGGAATCCCTGAATCAGTTAGGGAAAGCCCTATTATAATAAACTCAATGACATTTCAAAATTGAATTAATATATGTAGAAATTTTGTTATGAGCAATAAGAGTGTCCATTTCCCATCAGGAGACCTATATCTAAGGTAATAATGATTAATAGCCAGCTTGTGTTTATATAGACAACTGTGAGAGTGTGATCGGGATTCCCCGTAGCTGCTGTGTGTAACCGCTCAGTAGCAATGGACAGGCTGTACAGTGATTGAGCCACACAGGGAAACGTGCCTCTCTACCCACTATTCAGTGGTTACAGCCAGCAGATACAGGGATTGGAGATGGGCATAACTAAATAACTACATTTACTAATACAATTTTGAAATGTCATTATTGAATTTATTATAAGAGATTTGCCTAAGGGTTGATTCATTCTTACTGAGGTGGTAACAGTATTATTGCATTTTATCTGACAGCAGTAGGTGAATTCTGGCACAGAGACAGTCTAAATCATGGTACTGGAGTTCAGATACTCCACACACAGTTTTCCACATTTGGATATCTCTCATCTATCTCTATCTTTTTATCTTAAGATTAAGGAATATCATTATATTTAGGCAATGGACCAGATAGTACGGAAGGGTTGAAGCCACTGTACTGAAGCACTTAACATCCCTGCCCCAGTTCCATGTGTACTATCAGTATTCCACCTTCCAGCCCTGAAAACCTTTACAAGGTGACCTTTACTGATCCTGATATCTGTAATGATATGTAAAATCTATCTTGCATATGTTTTCCACTCATAGGATGAGGAAAGCAACACATTTTCCCCAGTGTGGATCTGGCCCAAAGTGTCTTAGCGGAGGCTAATGTAGATTAGCCTCTGCTGTAACCTTTTAGTGGAGTTCTGGTTTCTTACATTTCCTTTAGGCTTAACAAGTAATAATCTGCTGATTTATGGCAACAACAGGGACTTCACGTGAACCCATTGCATTCACTTGCACATAAGTGCACGGAGCACGCAGTGTCCAAAGAACGACCTGGCAAGTCTATGTAAACCAACCCTACCTGAGTGTATGTACCTATCTTTAGCAAAAAGTACCTTCTGATTTTTTTAAATCGAGACTTCTAAACTCATCATTGGCAAGATGAAGGTTTCTGAGCATAAGCAGCAGGGAATGTGACCGATGTGTTACATGAGCTGGGGAATGCTCACCTTTGGATCAGGTCACTGCGTTCATACCCCAGGAACCAGATACGAAGTAAGCAATGCCTTTAAAGACGATTGTAAATGATGCTGGCAGAATAATGTAAAAGGGAAATGTCCATTTGTTTGAAGTGAAAGTCAATGAAGAGAGAATAGTGTAAAATAATTCATGTGTGGCTCTACTACTAATAAACTATAATAAGTGCTTGGACCTTCACAGTGATCTTCTTGGGCTTGTGATTCCATGTGAACTGTCCCTTTCAGCAAGGAAAGTAGTACACAAATGCCATTGTGATTGTTACTAAGACCCTGCAAGACAGAATCCCTGGCTGTACACCATATACGTCAGCGCAATAAACCATGCAATTACTCTCTCTTGTTAATTATTCTGCCGGGAAGCATGGAAATAGTTAAGCCTGGAAAGGGACTGATAGACATGCAGAAGCCATAACATGAAACTATGCCCAATTACAATTTTCCACACATGGTGAAAGATACGATTCAAATATTGCGATGTAAATAATGGCTGACATTGTGCTGAACACACAGCCCCATATGACAAACTTACACGAGGAGGACAAAATGTTATTTTACACTCAAACTACTTTACAAAAAAAAATCAGAAAACCATGATGATGTTGATTCCGTTAAACTCACCTTTGTGTAAGAGGGTATAAAGAACTATAAGCCTACCGTGTTTCCCCGATAATAAGACCTACCCCAAAAATAAGCCATATACAAATTTTTGTAAAACCATCCAAAATAAGCCCTACCCTCATTTTTGTAAACGTGTTCAAAATAAGCCCTACCCGAAAATAAGCCCTACCCCAAAAATAAGCCCCAGTGAATTCCCCAGGACTTGGGGTCATGATGGGTATAAATGCAGGGCTGGGGAGCATGATGGAGATTAAAGCAGGACTGTTTATATAAATCTCTGTTAATTAAAATAAGACCTGCCTCGAAAATAAGCTCTATGGTGTTTTTTTGGACCAATATAATAAGACAGTGTCTTGTTATCGGGAAAACACGGTACATTAGAACCTAACTGATATTAACATAATACAATTCTATTTCAAATATAGTCAACTTGATATAGCCACTGAACAATATCAAAGTACAATTGATATATATATTGAATCCGTAGTTGCTATACAATTAAAATTACAATGCATAATAATAGATACTGAAAATGTCACTCAGAATATAACTTGTAATTATACAAAACCAGAAGCACTTTAAGGAAAAAATACAGTGCACACCCGGAGGACCCTGTCACCCGGTCACTTCAATGTTTTCTCATTACTGATCCAGTTGATAATTGTTTGCCACATTTTGATCACTGCATTCACTGCTGTACTGAATATCAGATAAGAATCTGTATAGAAATAGTACAATCCAATAGCAATCAAAGGAATGATAATCGGTGGACAAACATTCACATGGGCTTCAATGGTCATCTTCATACCCAACAAGGCTATAATAAACTTGTAGTGTTCCTCTACTCATCCTCGGAGAAGAACAGTCTGATCTCATCTGATCACACCAATGCATGGGAGGCTACACTGATTCAGACTGAACTATAAGAGCGGTTTATGTGTGACCGCCAGTAATGTTCTTGTCCTGTCACTGTTATATAACTATATGTGAGCCATACACAGCTTCCAGGAACCAAAGCCATATGGTCATTCTTCCAGCTTCACCCAAGTACAGGGTGATTTGTGTGTCCCTATTACTCAATATATAAATGTCATGTATAATTAGGATTGCACAACAGAAACAATTAATTACTAGGAGGTTTTCAATGTAACTGCTATCAATATCCAATTAAGGAAATTTGTTACCACTTATTACTATTTCAGTGACACCAGATTATCGACCTTGCAGTTACATAATATATCATGTCCAACCTCTACCCACTCCTAACTCTTTCTTACTGTCTACAGTCCTGTGTGTCTCTAATAAATGTAATACACAAATAGCACTAGTGCAAAAAACAAAAAAGGTTCTTTAAATTCAATTAAACCATTTAATTCTATCTATGATCTACACAGATTAAATGCTATTCAACAGCCACATCCTGCGTGGGATCTAACTAAAGTCTATCAAACAGATATCTCACTCTCTGACCAGTAATTACAGTATTTCCCCATGTAAAAAAAGGTCTGGGTACATCTTATACAATGGGGGGACTTTTGTTACTTAAATGCCTCTTTTGCACTGTGAGCAGGGCCCCGGCAGAACAGCTGTGACCCCAGTGGACATGAGTTTAGAGACGTGACCTTGCTGATACCCGTTCACATTACCTCAAATTAGCGGTCTTTTTTGCTGAAAAAGCCGGCTTCTAAACTCAGTGTGCACGCTCCATTTACAAAAAGCCGGCTACTGAAAGCTGGTGTTCAGAGCCTGCTTTTTAGAAGGGGTTTGGCCCTTTATCAGTCAGTGTGAACAGTACATAGCTGGCTTTCCTCTCCCAGTGTGTTTGTGCAGTGCTGATTGGCTCACACAGTCAGCTATTTCCAGCACAATACAGCCTGTCTCTCCCCCCTCCCCTCATATAAATAAACAATCACAGCCAATCACAGCACATTATCTGAGTAATGATGTGTACTGGTAGCAAAAAGCAGGGTTCAATGTAAATAGTGCAGACCCTGCTTTTTTTTTTTTTACAAAAAAGCTGGCTTTTTCAGCTAATCTGAATTTTTCAAAGCTGGTAATGTGAACGGGGTATTATTGAGCTAACAAGCCTCAACAGGTGTGATCCACTGAATTGGGAAGTAGTGACAGAACCATGATTACTTAGTACATAATGGCTGTAACAAATCTCTAGGGGACAGGCAGGAGGGTAAACTGTGCTCCTAGGATTCGTGGCACACAGCCTGATTCAGAGGTCTCCTTGACTTTCCACTCAATGAAATAGGAGCAAAACAACAAATAATTGCTTGTGTTTATCTAATGTAAAGCTATTACCTTTATTGCATGGTAGCATAAACAAAGCGTTTCTTATAACAGTGATCCTTTTATTTCCCGTGCAGCTAATATTAAACGATTAAAGAATAAAACTTGAGTTTGTAGTAAAATATATATCAAATGGATTGTTTTTTTAAATTTCTTATTATTTGTTTTTGTTATTATTATTTGTTTTTGTTATTAGTTGTTTTGTTTTTATATCAACACCCGCGCTCACATTCACATGTATACACATATATAAATGCATACATATCCACATACAGAACTATAAGGTTCTGTCATTCAGAGTTCACACACTACATAAGATTTACCTTTGCCTTATTGCAGCATTCCCCCTTTTTATATGAACCAGCTGTTATTGACATGATGCAGAGGAGGGCTGGTACATTGTTTCCTAGGAGGTAAACTTGTTATGTACCCAACCCAACCACCACCCTCTTGCTATACGGCTGCCATAGCATCTATTCTGATTTGTGTGTTTAATGTTTTAGAGACATTGAAAAATGTTTTTGAAAAGTTTTTGAGTAGAGCAGGTTTCATAAGGATTAGCACAAACAATATATACCAGGGCTGGAGGGGGTACTGGGGGTAACTAAAGTCAGTGAAGATCACTTCTATTATTTTCTATGTCATCACATCGACCACTGATATATACAATAAGTGCAAAGAGAAAGGCTAGAAATGATACTGGCCTGCAATCACATCATGCCACAAAATCATGCCTCTATTGACCATGGTGCGCCATAGTACATTGACTATCTAGACATGCTGGTAACTTAAAAATGAATGGTCAACTACAAAAACTATACGTACAAAACAAGATAAGGTCACATCCGTATGTTCAGCCATATGCCAATGAGGATTATGCAGTTTTCTGCTAAGGAGCATACACATACGGTAGCTATTATAAGGAACCAATACATGGAACATTCAGAGATAAGGGTTTGATAGGAGAATCAGGTTAAAACGTCACATTTATGTGACCACAATGACATGAACATGGGTACTATTACAATAATTGTAGTGGAGAGCACAGGTGAACACAGGACCATACCAACAGGTGACAGATTGCAAATATCCATAGATAAGATATCAACAACCTGATAGACCCCGGCAAGGGATCAAAGCAGATGGTATCCACCCCATATGGCAGCAGCGAGTACTGCATTGTATAGAAAGAAGAGAGATCATGATAGAGTATATGAGAAGGAACATAAAACAGAGAACATGCTTAAGGTGGACATACATGTAACAGAGAACATGCTTAAGATGAACATACATGGAACAGAGAACATGCTTAAGGTGGACATACATGGAACAGAGAACATGTTTAAGGTGGACATACGTGGAACAGAGAACATGCTTAAGGTGAACATACATGTAACAGAGAACATGTTTAAGGTGAACATACATGTAACAGAGAACATGTTTAAGGTGGACATACACGTAACAGAGAACATGCTTAAGGTGGACATACATGGAACAGAGAACATGCTTAAGATGAACAT